>JAVSBS010000472.1:42994-99063 GCA_033124195.1 Coracias cyanogaster | reverse complement strand
GCACCATTGCAGGTGAGGTTGGCCGGGGCTCTGAGCAACCTGCTCTGGTTGCAGATGTCCCTGCTCAGTGCAGGGGGTGTGGACTAAATGACCTCAAAAGGTCCCTTCTCGTCCAAAGCACTCTATGATTCTATGAAGGCAAGAACACCCAAAGCAGACATTATCTCATCTGAGATCAGTTCCCTGCTACCGAAGTGTATCAGGTCCAGCAAGTCAATCCCTGGTGAACTTCAGCTGTGCTTGCTCCAGCTCATCCACACCAGCTCACAGATGCACACACAGTAACTTTGCCCAGAAATTCCTGCATTTATAAACCAGACCACAAGGGTTTATAGAGGATAAATACTGTCAGTCCAGTGAAGTCCCAAGTCCTCCTCACGCCATGAGTGAATCCAGCCACACGAGCCAAGCATCCATCAGGCTGGTGCCCACCTCGCTGCAAACGCCGTATTTTTCCATTTATTCTCTACAGTGGGGCACTTTCTCTTGTCAAAATGAGTTAAAGAGGTTGCATTTGATTTACCACCAAACAGCTAAAAGCTGTTTGCTAAAGCCTGGCAGATGTATGCGAGGCCACAGCTCAGCAGAGACGGACGCCGGGCAGGATCTCTTGTGGATTCGCCCAATACTTTCTTTCATTTTCTCTCCAAATGGAAGAATTTTATTGTAAATTTAACTATAATGCTCCCTTTCCTCAATGTGACAGGTAGTCCCCCTGTCCGCTTGCTGGAAAAAATCAGAACTAAAAAAAAAAAAAATCAGCAGCAAAGTGAAGGGAGGCGGGTGATGGACAGGGAGGTGCCCTTGGAGTCCAGCACTGAGCAGAGCAGAGGCTGCGTTGGAAATGGTGAGTTGGGGAGAGGAAAAGTGCTAAGCAGGGCTCAGTCGAGCCAGATTTAGCCACCCTGAAAGAGAGAAAAAACTTCTCCCTCCCTTCTCAACAGCTGACAGCCACTCACGGGCTGATAGGGAGGACGGAATGGGGAGCAGTGAATAAGAATGGGTATTTTTACACCCCCAATGTTCCATTTGATATTGACGTCATCAATATTAATAAAGAGTCTATTTACTATAGACATCTTGGCCATTTTTCCAGGCTTTGGGCAAAGCGGGATTGTTTCAATCCGCTCCACTCATCAGGGTGAAATAGGATTTTTAAAGGTGCCTTTAATGACACAGAGATGGAACGAGCAACTCGGAGAGAGGTAGTTTGCTCGGGTTTTGTCTTCCATCCAGACACGTCACTGAACTTTGAAGGACATCAGCCCACTGACATAAGATCAAAGTATTTCAGCTACAGCACATCCTAAAAATCTATCTGGTATATACACGCAGAGGATGAACACAGGGATATATACACACTACTGCTCTCCATAGATTAAATATGTATTTTAATAAGTCTGTCTTTTCTTGCTTCAAATGTTAAGTACATGTGTTAGCGACGTAATATAACACAAGGATATTAAAGTTTTCCTGTCAGAGTCCTTCAGACAGGAAGCCTTTTGCAAAGTAATTGTTCCCAAGGAATTTTGTTCACAAATTTTTGTAGTCTTGGCTAGAGTTTTTATGGCTTGTCTGGGAAATTTTAAAGAGCTCTGGAGATCAAATGTCAACCTCTTCCAGTGCAATCTTGAAATTTTACTATTTAATTTTAATATCTTACTACCCATCCATATTGCTTGGAACAAACCCTCAAGATACAATAAGACTAGCTGCAATAACAGAAGGAATTAAAAATTATTGTTACTGGAAGCCATGAGAGCTGGTTGCCACACGCCCTAAGCTGCATGTGATTTATACAAAGCCTCCATGCAGGCAGAGAATTCAGGTCTCCAACAAAAATTATTCTGCGATTTCAAAACTTCTTCCCAACAGTAATGGAAATTAATTGTCTTTTTTTACTCCAACATTGCTACATAACACCTGCAGAATATGCTGCAGCACACTCTGCCTTACACCCAGCATAAGCCTTCTGAAACGATTAGAAGTAAACAGAACAATAGTAATTCATTTCTCCCCCAATTCCTCCTTATATCTGCCTGAATCGAAAATCCTGTAATCATATTCCAAGAGAAAAATTCATGCTGGACACCGAGACCCAGCTACACCTTGCTCAGTTCTGCTTGCTTGGCTGCCTTGTCCCACAATCACTCGAGGCGAGGTGGCCTTTCTTGGAAAAACCTGTTCAAATACCTAGACTCCTACCCAAACTACAGTTTAATTTAACTGATAGCATTATCTATCGTGACATACTCCCAGCAGCAAGCCCAAGGAAAGCAGTAACTGCAATTCAGGTGCCTTGCATACCCAGCTTTCTCTTCGCTTCTTACAGTAATGGATCAAAAGCTTGAGACATGAAAAGCTTGTTAGCAATGCCCTGCTCACCAGCCAATTTTCAAAGAGTTCAGCCTACATCTAATCAAAAGATCATCCGTACAAATCAGACCCTCCTTTTTTATGGTAACATCTCACTGGGCCTTTCTAATAAATATTTTAAATTCATTAAACAAGTTTCATAAAAGTAGCACCTTGGGCCTTTTAAACACTTCAGAATTTAAAATGTGAGCCTGGCTTAGAGCTAGAGCCTGCTCGTGTTTTACGCTGGCATTTCTCTGTGTTGACATTCGAGACTTCACTTCACCACTCCTGGCTGCCCGCCACGAGAAGCCGGTGCCAAACAGCAGCGATTACCATCTTTGTTTGGAGAGCAGAGGCTACAGAGGCACTGCATTGCCTCTGGTTTCAAACCATCCCCAGGTAACTCCGATCACTGAGTTAACTGGTGCCCGACCTAAGTATCTCATGAGGGTCCAGATACCATCACAGCTGGGACAAGGCATCTTGGCTGTGTGGGTGATGCTACAGATCGGGTTTTGTAAGGTTGCACATAGAATCATCGAATGTGAGGGGTTGGAAGGGACCTCTGGAGATCATTGAGTCCAACCCCCCTGCCAAGCAGGACTATAGAATCTACTAGGGCAGGTTACACAGGAACGCATCCAGATGGGCCTTGAAAGTCTCCAGAGAAGGAGCCTCCACAACCTCTCTGGGGAGCCCGTTCCAGTGCTCTGGAACCCTCACAGTAAAGAAGTTCCTCCTCATGTTGAGGTGGAACCTCCTGTGCTCTAACTTCCATCCCTTGCCCCTTGTCCTATCACAGGGCACAAGTGAAAAGGGGTTGCAAGAGTCTCAGGTTTGCATCTGTTATCGTTCACAATCTTAGGAGAGCTAAGGCCAATTTAGAAGCGATTACCTTTCTAAGATGAAAGACCTTGCTTTCCCTAAGTGCTATGCATGAAAACATTATTTGATACAGGAATGTACCCAGTAAACTTACCGGAAAATATTTACCCCGCTGGAAAACGTCACTCTGCTCCTGTACCAGAGAGCTCTGCTACTTTAGCTAGAACCTTAAAAATTCCTCTGGGATCACTTCTCTTAAAACGACTAGTCTCAGTGTTGATGGGGCTGCCTAGGAGGATATTTTCAATGCAGTCCACAGATAAGGGTGATTAATTAGGTTTTTAAAAAATAAATGAACAATGCTTTGGGAGTTGCAGGTCAAGGACAGGTTTCCCTTTCGAACCATCATTGCTAGTGATGGGGTGGACACCACTCTGCGCTGCTCTTCTCCAACCCTCGCAGTCTATGACTGAGAAGAACACAGCACTGCCTAGTTTGTCCCATGCAAAAGCCCTAGACTTGGTAAAACCAGGGAATTTTGTTATTGCACAGGGTTTTAGAGAGAGAGCTCTGAGGGCCAACAGCCCAGCCAGGCTCCAAAAGAGCAAGAAGTAAAAGCTGCTTTTTAGGTGAGCTGATATTTTTAGCTAGAGAGAGAGGAAACAAAGAAGGGAGGTAAGGTCGCAGCGCAGGTCGATGGCAGGAACACAAATAGAGCAGAAATCTCTCTCCTTCCCAGCTGGTGCCCTACTCACAACAAGGTCTCAGCTGGAGCAAAGCCTACCCTAGAAAATTTGGCCCCATACATGCAAACTTTCTTCCTATGGCTTTTATGTAATACACGGGATTCAAGGCTCGTGCTTGTGCCACTGCATTAGTTTAATGCACATTTATGTTGTATACATTATCTTTCCTTTCAAGCACTTCAATATGTCTGACAATCAGAGATAAAAAGGGATAACACATTAGACAGAGTAACCCCCAAAGAGGCAGCCATGGTGTGAAGAACACTGAATTCCCATATGATACTATTATATTGCCTTCTTTGCTGCACAATGTTATAGTAAGTAAGGGGATTATCTGCCTAGCTCCCAATATATAGATGAGAAACAAAACAAAAAAAAAAAACCAAAAAGAAGGAGGAAAGAAAAAAAAGCATTGCTTTTGTTACCGTAGTTCTGGTCTATTTGCCCGCAGCAAGACAAAATCCTGCCTATTCCAAATACTCTCCCCCTGCAGCATCCCTCTCTTTTGTCAAGAAAACATCTTTGCCCAATCAGAGGGAGAAAGGAGAAGGTAGAGCAAACTAGAAGATGACCCAGATGCTCATCATCATAACTTACACATGCATGTCTTTTGTAGGGCAATAAGCTTTTAGGTGGACAATGCCCTTTGGAGCTGGTACATCTTCCAGGGCATGTTCCTACCCTGGGGGTTCGAGCTCTCCCTTATTGCTTCAAGGCAAGTTGGAAGAGAGTATCCCAGAAACTGGAGAGAAGGCTGAGGTCCAGTAATAGGAATAAAGTTAGATTCTGATGATGGTATGTGTCTGGGACCACGAGGAGGGTCCAGGCAAACTATTTCTGAGTTTTTCAACTGTTCCCTTGGGCACTGGCTGTCGAGGGAAAAGCAAGAGACAAGACTGTGCAAGCTCTCTTGCTTCAGGAGAGGACTTGCAAAGCAACAAGAAGAGCCTCCACGCTTGTGAAAGACCACTCATCCAGCTGCAAGGACATGCAGCACAGCTGGAGAGGACAGGCCAGCATCTGGATGGCTGGGGCAGCGTGAGCTCCCTCTACAAGATGTCACCTTGTGCCAAAGGCAAACCGTAGTGGCTGGATACCGCAGGTAAGGAGCAGAGATCGCTTCCCCAGAGGTGCCCAGCTCCTTCCAGGATCAGGTCCCCTCACCTGACGTGCCTGGTGTCTGACCCAGTAATTAAGATGTCCTTCCTTGTCTGTTAAGTGTGGAAACCCTCTCCCTCTTTACCCCAAACACTCTGTTGGAAAGCAAAATGCCAGGGTGACTGTCTCTCTCGTGTATTTTTCCCCCCCTTCAGATTCCCTTGCTTCCTTTATTTGGTGCCAGCAGAAAACAATATGGTTTCTTTCATTGTCTTCTATTAAGACTTCCAAGGGAGAGGGGAGATTATTACTGTTCCAGCGTGTGACGACATAATAGGCTCCTGTCCCAGAAAACAAAAGTCTTTGCAAGACGATAAAGAGACAAGTCCTACTTATGATGTCACTGAAAAGACAGTAGTAGAAATAAAGAAAGGAAGGGGGGGAAAAAGATAAGAATAAACATCTGTACATTGGGAATAACAATAACATTTGTTCTGCCTTTTATTTCTGAAAGCTGCCTTAAATTGTGCCTTGTATAGAACAGAAAAGACTTTTTTTATGCGTGTGTGTGCACAGATGGATTTATAATAATAATAATAAAAAAAACCCCACATTGAAATGCAAACTTTAGGATTTCCCCCCTCCCCCTCAAAAATAAAAAGATCAAATAATTATTGACAAAGAAAACTGTTCCGGTTCTATATTTTTCTGATCTCCTCAAGTTCTCCCCTTTTTTTTTAACCGTGCAGAGGAAAATGTAGGATTCTTTTCAAAAGAATGTGTGTATTTCTAGACATACGCTTTAGGTGATATAATTAATAAGGCACGTGAGCGGCAGGAGCTAGAAATATAGGAAGTGACTTGTACAGCTGGGATGATGGGGGAGTCAAAACCTCACTCATGAGCTTTTGCCCAGAGGATAAAGTAGAGGGGATGCTGGGCTTGGAGCAAGTCACGGACACGGCGCAGGGATCCCTGTCCTCGTGCCAAGTGCCTGCATCTGAACAGCACAGAGAGATGCCATGAAAAAGTGTGGGCCCAAGTCCCAGCAGCAACACGGTTGCGTTCGCACGGTGAGATGCTCGAGCTGCGATGCTGCTCGGGCACGACAGTGCTGGTCCCAAACGCCGAGGCAGCTCAGACACAGCCGCGCCGGGGGCTCTGCACCACGCTGTGTGCTTTACACGGGGTCACAGCAATGAATCACACTACTGATGGCTTCCACGGGGACATTCTGGATTTATACCGGCCTATCCCCAAGCAGTGTTTGTCCCTCTGTTCAGAAAAGAAGGGAGAAAATACCTTGATAGCTTTAACAGCAGTTTGAATTATAGATTAGTGAGCGTAGGACTTGCTCGCCACTGATCTGCAAGGTGAGATCATGAAGTACTCTCTTGTATAAAGAGGGAAACTGAGGCACCGCAGGTCTCGAGCAGCGCTGATGGAGTTTGCTCGCTGGGTCTGTGGAGATCGTAAAGGAGTAGGAGGGAGCAGGGGACGACAAACCACAACCCCGCGCAAGGAGCAACAGCGTCGCGTCCCGCTGCGCGGGCCTGGGGACTGCTACTCGTGGTTTCTCACGGGTCGCCTAAAACCCCAACAGAATCAGCCTCACTGCATCAACTGCTCTAATGACTGTTTCTTGCTCTCCAAGGCAGCATTACAACAAAGGTGGGCATTATTTGACAAATAGAACCAAGCTATGCACTTCCATCTGATTTACCCTCTCGTAGCACCGTTACTCCTAAGACGTGCGTAGCGTTATTAGATCTATATGCGTGCGTATTAATAATAACAATCGTACTTGCAATTAATTTTAAAGCCCACCATCAATCTTTCTTTGAATTCAATCTGATGCACAGCCAGAGGGAAGGGACGTGTGCACTGCATTTCATTTTAACCCCTTCCTCTTTTTCGTTTGCCAACACTGGATTTACGGTGAATAATAAACCGCCACGACTATTGCATTTCCAGGCCAGACCTGAAGAGTTAAATTCGCCATCGCGGGGAGATTGGACATCATCAAAACCTAAAATATCAATAAGTAAACAGAGGAGAACAATGCGCTCCTCCCTCACGTGACTGATGTTACTAGTGGAATTAGGAATTAACGACAAGATTAAAGCCACCATTTTAATTCATCAGACAAAGCTGGTTATCTGTGCAGCCATCGTAAGCAGGTGGCCAGCTTGCCAGCTACCATGGACACAACGGCCAGTATAATGCAAAGTGGACCAGGAGGTAATAATTCAGCCGATAACCCCTGACACACTTATTCAGTTGCTAATTCGCTCTGCGTGCAGGAGCTGTAACCAGCGTTTAAAGATGTGCTATGATATTTAAAGCCTAATTTATTCTCTTTATTAAAAATGATATCAAACAATATTTCACTCTCCCTTTTGGTGAAGATTAACTGTTTATGATCCCTGTGTATTACGTGGGGCCATAACCGTTATTCACGTCAACTGTTGGGCTGGGGCATCTGAGGCTCTTTAGATTAATCGTTTGGTGGTTATTTGGTAAAGTCGAGGAGGTATCGCGGAAGGAAACAGCCTCAGTTCTCAATCAACTCTATGCCAAGTGTTAGAAACGTTTATTTCACCTTCATTATTTGTAACAACCTTTGTATTTTGTTGCTTTTCATCACAGGTAGAGATATATTTTCAAATCTGAGTATGAAAGATTTATTGTTAGATTTAACAGCCGCTTTTCCACAACTAGATCCTTTCTAAACCCATATATTAGGCCACTATCTAGGCAGCTACACTTCCCACGTGTCCAAATGTTCAGCAACATGTAAGATGCATTGTAGGTACGAGTAGGTTAATAACACTGGGGTCAAGCTGCACCATCTAAATCTCCCCCCACCAAGACCTGCATGAGCCCATTGGGCATCTGTGTTTCCCATTTCCCTGGGGAACAGATTTATTTTTCCACCTCTGCACTGTCTGGCACATTTCCTCATCCATCCTTTTCCTTGCACAGAAAGCAAACTCACTGCTCATCTATTTTAGCCTACAAAGACGAGTGCTGATCCTCCAGGTGCTCCACAGGTCTTTTGAACCAGCCCAGTTGAAAGGAATAATAAAAGTCATATAAACGTGCATGGAGTACTGGTGTAATGGTGGGGAATTTCTAGGGAAGCAAGGTTATTTCTTGTAGTCGTCGTAGTTAATGAAATCTCATTATTAAAGCAGGTCCCTCCTATTAAGGAGATGAGGTTTGAGATAACAAAATGGACTTCAGGTAGAAACGGTAATGAACTACCGCTCTAAAATGCAAGGAAGAGAAGTGAATGGAGGTTCCAAAGCAAGTTACCTGTGAGAATGAAACACAACAACCTCCCCCAAACTCTCAATGAAAAGGAAATAGAGCATTAATGGAACAACACTGCAATGTGGAGTTGTGAAGAGACATTCAGACTCCAATTTAGACAGAACCACAGAAGCCGTAAGCGCCTGGGACTCTCTTTGGCTTGATGCTGGTCTACAGGATTTCAGAGATCGCTTCTAGCCGCATTTATGATTTGAGGGCATTATGACAGTTAAACTGCATCACACATCCCATGCTTCCTTCTCAGTTATTTGTTTCTCTGGATTTTCTAAATTTTAACTCACAGAGAGTGTTTTGAGTTTTTATCTGCCATAAAAACCCACTGGCCCTGGAGGGATTCTGCCAGCTTGTCATAAGAGGTGCAGATGTTAAGAGCTTCCCATGAGCAGCAGAGCCGGCTCTGCAGGAGAACACAGCCCCATCCTGTGCCGCTGAAAACCTGGAACAACTCTGCAAACCCCAGAACGCTGCATCAATGCTGTATGGAGCAGAGTTTTACAACTGACTGGAAAGGGTAGGACAGTATGTGGTTTTCTGCTGTAAAGTTGAGTTGGAAGTGAATCATAGAATCATAAAGCTTAGAAAAGACCTCTAAGATCATCAAGTCCAACCATCAACCCAACACTAACATGACCACTAGACCATGTCCTAAAATGCCACACTTTTTTAATACCTCTGTTTCAATACATATTTTTTTAATACCTCCAGGGACGATGACTTCAGCACCTCCCTGGGCAGGCTGTTCCAGTGCTTGACCACTCCTTCAGTAAAGAAATTTTTCCCAATATCCAACCTAAACCTCCCCTGGTGCAACTTGAGGCCATTTCCTCTTGTGCTATTGCTGGTTACTTGGGAGAAGAGACCAACACCCACCTCACCACAACCTCTTTTCAGGTAGTTGTAGAGAGCAATAAGGTCTCCCTTCAGCTTTCTCTTCTCCAGACTAAACAATCCCAGTTCCCTCAGCTGCTCCTCACAAGACACGTTCTCCAGAACACTCACCAGCTTGGTTAGAGGTAAATGGCTCTTACACCTCCACACCTCCATGGAGTGGCAGAGATTTGTAGCAGGCGAGTGACCATGGAGCAAGTCTGGTTTCCCTTGGTCTAAAGGAGATCCTAATGCAGAGTTAGGGACAGCAGGCCAGCAAATGAGCCTTCTCCATCACTCTCATCATGCCACAGAGCTTCATTTTCTCCACAGTCAGAGCAATGCTAGTCAAAAATAGTTCAACAAAGAGCCTGCAGCTATGTAACAGAAAACCCATGTTGCTGCTGGTAACCTTGGATCTACAGTGTGCCCCTTCAGTCCTGTTATTTAGGCCCCCTTTCTCATTTTGTCATCTCAGCTGCATACGTGTAGCTCCCTAGACCCACAAAGTCACTTGCACACCCTTTTTAGGCGCACCTTTGCACAGACAAGTCACCCAGAAGAACAGCCCCCATGCTCCTGGTGCTGCAGAAGTGACTAAACAAAAGCGGTTGCTTAACACATGCAAGTAGAAATAGAATCATAGATTGGTTTGGCTTGGAAAGGACCTCAGAGATCATCTAGTTCCAGCCTCCCTAGTGGACACCTCCCACTAGGCCATGTTGCTCAAGGCCCCATCTAACCTGGCCTTGAACACCTCCAAATTAGACACTGGGAATGCCAGGAGATTCAGTTTGAGATCAGCAGAATAAAATAGGTCCCTTCTGCTCTGCACCTCTAAAGACGGAAGGGATCAAGCTGTAGTTCCTGGGATAAAGAGGCTGCGGTCAAATCACGGAGTTGGGGATTTGGTCCCAGATCTTTACTGGACTCTGTGCTTCCACTCCCCATCTGTGAAATGGGGGCAACTGCACTTTCCTGAGAGTGCGACGGCTTATCTTGGAAAGCGACTGAGATAAATAGATTAAAACTGTGCTGGTGGAGAGCCACAGAGAAGAGGGTCATGCGCCAGCCTATTCAGACAGTTCCTATTATTAATATGTAAAGCTGTCATACTTCATAAGATCACATCCAATGTAATCAAGAGGATTTAGTTCACTAATATAGCAGCAGTCACACTAGATAAGATTGCTTATAGGGATAAGAGTGTACATTTGTCGCTCCATTTTAATTAAAAAAAACCTTAATAAAAGGTTGCAATGATAAACTGATAAGCAATTGCATTCTCCCCTTCTCCCAGTAGGTTACCACACAAAACTCATATTGCAATTAGAAACCTCCCATAAGACACCGTAGGACATATATCAATGTTGGCTCGGCCGCAGAGAGTTACCGGTCACCCCACTTTGTATGTTCAATTGCTGCTAACTAGATTTTCGATTCACCTTGATTCACAAATTATTTTGCCAGGCCGGGAACAACCCAGAGTGAATTTATCACACATCCTGGTGTTACGGCTAAGTGGGAAGAGAATCCCCTCTCCAAAGAAAACTAATTGAAAATGGAAGTAATTCCAGCAAGGCTCCTGCTCTCCCTCGAAAAGTGGAGGCTGGCTCAGTGGCAGCGCTGCTAAACATCCCCCCTTGTTAGCCGAGGTGTTAACGCGTAACTCTTCCCCTTTTTGGGAGATGAATCCTGAAATGGTGTGATCCAGAGCTCCAGCCTGGTTGGATGAGAGGTGCACGTCGGTTTATACAACAGAGCGTATACGTTCCTGGAGCAGCGTGAAGAGGCATGCTGCTATTGAAATTTCAGCTCGTTTTGCAGCTGCACACTGTAATAGCAGTAATAATAAACCAGAAGCTGTGCTATCCATTAAAAAGAACCCCAGACACTCTACCATGTTTGTTTTGCCTCTCATTTTAAACATTCAGCACCAGCTGAACTTCTTGTTCGCGACTCATTAAAAATGTCCCGCGTCTTTTCATATGCACGGGCTACTGTGTGTACCCAGAGATAAGTGCACAAGGTGGGGGGAGTGACAAAACCCGAGCTCTCCCCTCGATCCGATGCCTGCCTTAGTGTGAGGTTTGGGGTCCTCTCCACTGTGCTGAGCCTCAGCGGCTCACAGGGCAGGATGGGGCTGGTCGTGCCTTACATGCCTCTGTAAGGCAGGTGTTTTTCTACTGGTAAAAATCCGGAAACTTTAGAAATGAGTCATCTTGGGTATACCCAGGCGCAGAAGCTGGCGGGTTGTGTGTGCGTGTCCTGCCCAAAGGCAGCTGTGCATCGCTGCTGGGATGCAGCACCAGCCTGAGCTGCAGCACAGGGACAGGCTCTGAGACCAGTTGCAGGAGGCTCTGAGCTCCTGTGCAGACTGAGATCACAGAATCGCAGAATGGTAGGGGTTGGAAGGGACCTCTAGAGAACATCTAGTCCAAGCCCCTTGCCAAAGCAGGTCACCTAGGCCAGGTCACGCAGGAACGCCTCCAGACAGGTCTTGAAAGTCTCCAGAGAAGACTCCACAAACTCTCCAGGCAGCCTGCTCCAGGGCTCTGTCACTCCCTCACAGCAAAGAAGTTTCTCCTCGTGTTGAGGTGGAACTTTCTGTGTTGCAGTTTGTGCCCCTTTCCCCTCGTCCTATCACTGGGCATGACTGAAAAGAGACTGGCTCCACGCTCCTCACACCCACCCTTCAGATATTTATAAGCATTGACCAGATCCCCTCTCAGCCTTCTCTTCTCCAGGCTAAACAGCCCCAGGGATCTCACTCTTTCCTCAGCACAGAGATGCTCCAGTCCCTTAATCATCCTCACAGCACTTTGTTGGACTCTCCAGTAGTTCCCTGTCACCCTTGAACTGAGGAGCCCAGAATGGACACAATACTCCAGAGGTGGCCTCACCAGGGCAGAACAGAGAGGGAGAAGAACCTCCCTCGACCTGCTGCCCACACTCTTCTTCATGCAGCCCAGGAGGCCATCAGCCTTCTTGGCCACAAGAGAACATCGCTGCCTCGTGGTGAACTTCAAAAGTCCTGAAACTCCAACTGCTGTCTCAGACATAGAAATGATTTGTTTTGAGTCACAAGTGCCGGTGTGTTAGATTCAAGCTGAAACTTTTGCCTAAAAGCCTCTCCCCGTGTCCCGTGCGCTGTGGGTTCGGATGATTGTGAGCAAAGCCAAGCCTGAGCAACCTCCGCTGCTCCTCCTCAGCAGAGAGCGCGGCTCCTGCCTTTCCCATAACGCCGTTCTGCAGCTTGAACGGAAGCATTTCTCTGCCTCATAAGGTCTCACAAACATTTAAGTTCATCACTCAGACTGCAGAGGAAGAGCAAGATCTCCACGATGGTGGAGATCCCTCTTCACGTGCTCTGTGAAGGTCCACAGGAAAAGAAAGACTTTGCTCCAGGTTACTCAAGAAACCCGGCGCTAGAAGCAGGAGCTGGAACCCATCTCTCCCGAGTTCCCGTTGAATGCCTAAACTCCATTACGAAGGGCAGCGAGAGCGAGCCGCGCTGCCACTATCGCAATTTAAAAATCCATTTGCACTTTTCAGCAGTGACAAAGTGGGAAGCGGCCCCGGGCGAGCGGCAGCCGAAGTCCCATCACGTCGCCTTGCAATGGGCCACGCCAGGTCCCAGCCTTTTCCTGCTGCTTTTTGCAGCGCTGGGCCATTAACTGAGTATGGTCAACCAAAAAAGCTACTCTGGGTTGGGTGATCCCGAGAAGACCACTATATCCCTATAAGAGGATAGAAACGTTTATCTATCAATAATATTTTCTTACTTAGTTGTTTTTTTTTCTTTTCTTGAATCCTGCCAAATTAACACAATAATGGCAATGTTGATTTTTTTTTTTTATCTCTACTTTTCAGCGAATATGAATGCTAAACTCTGGCAGGGCTTAACTTTGTGTATGAAGGGGGGGGGGGAAACCCTGGTAAATATGTTGTTACTGATTTAAAAATCTATTTGTTCAGTAATTTCTGCTGGAGCCATCATTATCTTGCCAAAGCAGCTGTTGGAATATTAACTAGACACAGCAGTAACAAGTGGAATATAATTAGCACTCCTTGTTCCAGTGAATTTTCAGTTTTAACTAGGAACAATTTGCAATGAATCTCTGTGCTGTTGTAATTAACTTAACTAATGCACCACACATACCGACGACTGTACCGAGTACTGTAGGAAATCACCGAGGGTGCCGCGGGTGGGGCAGAGCTCGCGCCTAATTCTGGCCGGCGATTACAGACCGAGGAGATCCCTCCTTGCTTTGCAGCACCTTGCAATTAAAGACCGGCGGCATGTATTTGTGAAACCATATAAATGAAATTACAAGGGGATACCAAAGCCTTGCGCTTGCGGGGTTTGGCGGTATTTTTGCAGCGTGCGCTTTTAATATACAAATTGCTTCCCAAGCATTGAGACTAAAATGGAGAGGGCAGAAACACATGCATAAAAGAGTTTTCCCAAGAAAAGCTGCTCCAGAAGCCCCAGCCTGCCCAGCTAGGCGTGCCATTAACTTTTACTGCCCCAAGTAGCTCTTTGCAGCCACTGGCATAAGCCAGAGCAGCCAGAGAAGCTGCTGTTAATTAAAGAACTCATTATCACTGCTCTGGTATCCACCAACACACCAGTCACGGCATGCTCTGGGGCTTACCTCGTCTCTCGTTTTCACTCTGGCATGAAACCATGGTCCTATATTTCTCTATATATGGTATTTCTATAACAGGCAAATGCTTCACAGGGCTTTGTCAGCCCCAAGATCTCACTAGACAAACCCTCGCCTACATGAGTTGGGGTTTAACACCCATGGATTGCATCTAAGCACCTTCTCCAGACCGGGCAAGCCAGAGACTGTGTCTCCATCACCTTCAAGTTTACATGAGTTTCTCGTGACCTCCTTGCCAAAGCAAAATTCTGAGGGAAATAGCAGTAAACACAGACAGAGATTGTTTCTGAGTTGTCCTGATCTTGTTACCTTTAGAAGCTTCATGGCTGTTTAAGGTTGTTCCAGGTATTAGATACTCTAAAATACCTGGGGGTCTTTGGGGAGAGAGACAGAGCTGAAGGCTTCTTATTTCATCTCTTACCCTTGTCTCCCAAAAGAATCTGATCTTGCTGGTGGAAAAACCGTCCCTAGATAACTTCATCCACAGTGGAGACTTCAGCACAAGGTGTCTCCACTGAGCGGACCTACGCTGTGTACAAGGAGAAGAACAGAGCCAACGTTAACTCCACCTGAAAACACTGCTATTTGCCCTCTCTGCGGTTAAGTTTGCAATCAACTATGGTGTGATTGAGTGACCATCCTCCTGCACGTGTATCTATGTGACTCCCAAGGTACAGTCGGGGCTAACTCACTACTGAAGATGATGAAGATTTTCTTGCAAAACATCATCATGCAATCCTCTTTAGACTTAGCTCATGGAAAGGTGCTAAGGGAGAACACCAGCTTTCCAGCTTTATTAAAAAAGGGTAAGTTGCTCCCTAGACCTCACAACCTATTCCAAAACCTGCCCTCATGGCTCCAATCAAATAGAAGAAACTCAAAATATCTGGAATTTTTCAGGTTGGATTCTAAGACTTTTTTTTTTACAGCCAGTGGCATGAATTGCAGCTTTACTCAAGATTTTGAATACAGGGGTGTAGGCAACAGTGCCATCATAATTTCCAAGTGAAAACTTCTAGGAACCCAGGTTCTGCAGGCAAGCTGAGCTCTCCTGCCTGCAAAATCATCTCCCTAAGGAAGGCAGAGCCACAGCTCCCCAGAAGCACGGGCTGACCAAGGCTCTTCAACGCTGTCAGCTCTGGCACCGCTGACCAGGGCTGGATCAGCCCCACGTCTGCTTCTGTGCGAGATGGCAAGTAAACTGAAGGGGTTAAAACGTCTCCTGTAAGGCCTTTCCTAAAGGCAATAATATTTTCCGAAAGTCCATTTTGAATGAAAAATTTTCATAATATTTCAGTTTCTAAATTTTTTACCCCAAAGTCCCGTTTTCCCCTGAATCCCTTTTTGCCTGAAGAGCAACGGGGGAAAAAAAAATTAAAGCCGAATAATTTTTTTAACATATAATTAAAGTTCTTTTTTTTCAAAAATTTAATGTACAAATAACTAATTTTCTGTTAATTCTAGCCCACATGTTTTTTTCCTGGATAAGTACTTCTTCTTATTATTATTCTTATCATCATCATCATTATTAGGACAGCACATTTGTCCCATCTCTAAATACCTTATCAGCAACTGAGGGCTTTGTTACTTTTAGTCTCTGTGACTGATCTCACACCAAGTCTCCTGAAACAAGGCCCAGTGTGTGGGGGGGACTTTTGAATCAGGACAACAAGGGGATAAGATCTGAAGACTCACATTGATCGAGCAATTTTTCTTTAAATGCTTCATGTACTTGGAAGGGGAAATAAATTGAAAAACCTTGATGGCGCAAAAATAAACCAGAACGAGAAAAATAAAAGAAATAAAATAGGAAATGGGTTATTTTTACAAGCAATTGGGGTGCTACAAATAGTAAGCTGATACTTAGTCATCAATGTGGAGAACAAAAATTAAAAAGAAGCGAGAAATGGGGCGGGGACAGTAAAGAGCTGCTTTCACTTCTATAAATATTCTCTCCTGCCTGTGTTTCTGCAACAGAAGGGAGTTGGGAGATGGTCCATCTCGTGGACACCTTCATCGCAGCCTTGCAGACAGGAAGGTCCATGCTGACGTGCTCTATCAAAGCCTCCTGCACCATGTGAAAGACAAGCCGGGGAAGCGGTACCTCAATAGACATTGTCAAAGCCTCTTTAAATGAGGTGTGAGCTTCCAAAACCCAAAGAATCCCACAACCTAAAACTGCGCTGAGCGAAAAGCCCTTTTTGTTGGGTTGTTTTTTTTTTTTTTTGGCACAAGAGGCATCACAGAAGGCGGCAAAGGGAAAATTTATTAAGTCATACTGTTGCAAAAAGCAATTCTTGACATCTAACTCCTGAAAACGCAAGTGAGGTGGGATCCTCTCGTGCTCTTTAAAAAGCATCACTTCATGCTTCCTTGTCTTTTTCCATTAAGATCCCACACGCGTGGCTATTCATCCCCTCAGCACACAGGAGCCAGATTGTTTGCCGAAGTGATAGATGAAAAATTCATTCTGTTTTGAGGATGTTTAAACATTCAAAGCAGGAGTGTAACTGGCTGCTGGGCAGCCAGCTTTGCAGTTGCTCTCCAGTCTCAGAGTCTCTAAGGTTCAGGCTGCAAATTCCAAAATCTACTCGTGGCCAAATAAAATCATCAGAAATTTGACTTGTGGGGGTTTTTTTTCTTTCCTTTCTTTTTAATAAGGATCTTTTGCTTTATAGATCCATCCACACTGTAGCATTTGACAATTTATTCTCCTGAGCTTGACCAGGGCTGTTGTGCTTAAAGTAATGAAAATCTTGGGAAACATCTCCCTGCGTTGGCGTGTGCGTGTACACATACATATATTATTTTGAAAAATGAATTGACAGACACCCCTCTGAGATCATGTTTGCGGGCTGAATTTCCTACCCTAATTTTTTGTTCCTCTACACGGCTAAATCAAGATGTTTAATGCGACGGAGGCAAAAGATTTGAATATCTAACCCTTCCCTGCTCAGTACGTGCTGGCACACACACAAAGCCGAGGCAGAAAATCATAGTGCTTTCTCAGCAGATACATATTCCCCCCTCCCCCTGCAAAAATGGTGTCATCTGTTTTCCCTGCAACTGGAATTCGTGATGTCAGGGATGCTGAAGGCAGTGTCAAGACATCAGCTGAGCCTCTGGATAATGGCATTTGCGCGTTTGACTTTTTTTATTCTTCCTGCTTTAGGATTTAAAATCCACAGTTTAATCTGCACCCACCATCTCACTGTAAAACACCCACAAACCCTGACACAGAAACAGCAAATGCTCTTCTCTATTGTCAGCCATTGCTGTCCGAGGCCAAAAGAAAGAGGTCACCCATAATAATAAGGTCAACCATCACCATGGTATCTGAGCACCATTTGATTTAAAGAATGCTGTAAGAGTCTATGGAAAATGTAGAGGCAGCAAAGGAAAAGCACTCAGAGTAACTTCAGAAATAATTGCAATGCAATTAAGATGTGCCACCAAAATGAATATTTCAGATCAGAGTTCATCTGCGGAGAGGTTGCCAGTATTATAAAAGTTAGAGATGTTTCGGCTTGATTAGGCTCTCACATGCAACTCAAGCAGCCGAGCACACGAGAATCGATGGATTTGTATCAGTAAAAATCCCCCTCTGACAGGAAAACCTTGCTTGAAAGGACGTAACCCTACCCAGCAGCAGCTCTGACATCAATGGGTGGCCAGCACTGCTCAGGATCAAGCTCTGAGGCTGGAACGTTGCTGGACCAAGAGAAGGGAAGGCAAGGAAGAAGATGGAGCTGCTACGCTTTTGAAACAGGCTTTTCACCACTGTCTCCACATCTTCAACAGGCACTACCTCCAGCTTAGACCCTTCACGTTTCACCATTTAAACGCACGTGGGAAACGCGCTGAGAATAATCGGTGCGATCCCTTTTGTTACCGATGGCTCGTGTAAAAGGATCTTTGTTTTCACGCTAAGGAGCAAGCGCAGAAGGGCTGGGATCCCGTGGTGCACCCACCGCAGGGGCCAGCACCGGAGGGAAAGGCGAGGATCTTTCTAGCAGGCAATTCACAGGTTAAGCTGCCTGACCCCGATGGGGAGCAGTCGATGTCTGCCTTGAAAAGTGAGGGTACTTCCGCTAAAAAAGAAAGGGGAAAAGGAAAAGTCCTTGATCCATCCCCTCTACGGCCGCTGTCTAAAGCGTGTTTCAACCCTGAGCACCTTCTCCCCATCCAGCATGGAGCTGGGATGGGCTCCGCTTCCAGCAAACCAGCCGGGCTTAAGGAGAGGTTTAAAATTAAAATTCAGCACGTCTTGCTTAAACACTTTAATGATTAAACATTTGGGTGAAGGGGATCCATTCTGGCAGCACCGGCAGCCCAGTGGGTCTGATCCCAAAAAGCGCTGAAGGATTACGAGTGAAAAACCCAAAAAATCTCTGTGGAGCATCACAGAGGGAGCAGCTTTCGGAGGCTGCTTCTCCCAGAACCGAGCTGCAACCCTCGGCAGCAGGATTGTGGCGAGCAAAGACGCGGCTGTTTATCTACTAGAGGCGAGGATTTATTTTCCGGAGGGCAAGTGTACCTCTAGGGAGGACTATTTTGGTCATTAATGCAGGTGTAGCAGGCACCATTATAAGTCGAGCTTTGCTGGCATGAAGCTGTAAATATGTTTAAAATTCTCACGACGGGAAATCAGGGCAAATGCTCCCCCAGCCCGGCAGTGGTCTGAGCTGACGGCAAATACGAGCACGGGGCAGCTTTGTTGCCTTTTTATGATCCCCACCGTACAGTAGCCTTTGATGTTTATTATGAAATATTATGATTTAAGTGACTAGGGTAGTTCATGAAAAATGACCCCTGTAAACGCTGCCTGGGAAACTAGATTCAGTAAATTAGCACGTTCCTTAACGTGATCCTCCTCGCTGGGTATTGTATGTTAACTTAAATGGGCCTAAATGGACAGTTCAGTAGCCTATACATAAAATCTTTAAATGATGATCCTATTAAGGACTATTATTGGAGTGGTTTAGTCTTGTGCTGTATCATTTATGCAAATGAGAGAAAACCTGAAGTTACTGTTACTTTTAGACAAAGTGCAAATAAGCTTTTCATTGCATATTAATGAATTGCTAATACCACGGCTCTTCCGCACCCATCTTTATGCAGATTATACTAATGCTGTTTGCACAGTTGTATAATTTGAACTTTTCCATTTTGAAGCGCCTAGACCGAGATGTAAAGCCCAAACCAAACCTGGTGTGCTGCAAGTTAAACCAAATATTCTTCCTACAGCAATACAGAACTGAAGCTGCAGACCTTGGTGAACGGCCTCAGCTGGCTGCGTTTTGTGCTCAGCATATCAAAAATATGACTTTGGTGCAAATCTTAGCAGATCCAAACTGCAGCTCAAGAAAACATCGAAGAACAGACTGAAACCCGTCCACGTTTGAGATGATTCTTAATTTTAAGAACATTGAGATCATGCAGTGACGTGCTGACCTGTGGCTCAGGGCCTCTCTGATTTGATTCAGGACTTCAGAGAATCATCTTTGGACCCAGTCCTGCAACCCATTCCTCTTAACTCATACAAACAACCCCGGTGACATAAGGCCCCTCAGGTCTGCAAATTCCATAGGTAGAGTCAAAATCTGCAACCAAAAGTGTAAATGCTCCCTGGCTTTAACTGGCAGAGTATCAGGTCCACAGGAAGACATCGACATCATAAATGTGATCAATAATGATGGTAACTTGTTAAGTAATAGCTTTGATCCCCCCTCTCCTCCTTCGGAGGCAGCATGGACGCTTGCGCCCGGACCGGGACATTTGCAAACAAGGAACTGCTTCCAGCTCTAAGAAAGCTGGGAAGAAATATATCTGTGAGATTCCCAAAAAGTAATAACACACGTATATGTAGCTTCAGCAAATTTGATGACAGAAGAGAGTCAACAAAAGCGCTTGATGGACCTTAATTTTTTAAGCTTTGCTTGTTCTATTTTACTGCTACCTGATATGATAGCTACGCAGTCACTAATAAAAATTATCCACGTAAAACCATCTAATCCCTATTTACAATGCTGCGTTTGAATAAATATTAGGAAAACAGAGCCACGCAGGCAGCCAGCACCTCTTTTAGAAACACCTTTCAGTGCAAAACGAAGAGGACTGGCCCCAAATCTCCCTCTCTTCCCCGCAGCTGGTCACCTGAGGAAAGGGTGGATCGGCAGAGGGATGGTTTCCAAGAGTCGCTGCTCAACCCAGATTTGTGATAGCAGCAACAAAGCCAGCAGCACTGGGCTGAGCTCTGGGTTTGGTTTCTGGGTTCTACCACGTCATGGATGTCGGTGGCACACTGGTTGCTTTCCCTTCCTCTGCCAAAGGAGGTAGCAATATTTGATAGTAATATTTTGTGAGATTCTGTTGTTTCTACAGAGGGGAAGCCCTGCATTCAGGCAGGAGCACTACATATATTGCGGGGTTTATATATATATATATATATATATATTTTTTTTTTTTTTTTTTTTAAAGGGAACTCACATTCATGGTTACAAGGAAGGAAAAGTCTGAATTTTCAAGAGCTCCCATCTTGCGGCGACTCACGTGGAAACAAGCATTCCTTGCTTTTGCAGCCACCAAACTAAATACAGCTTCTTGGGCTTGAAAGGGTAGACTCTGGCTACAAAACAATCTGAGGACCTCAACAGCAAAAGTGCGTGGCTTTCTGTTACCACCACTCATGTCTACATCAGATAAAATATCGGCAGCGGGCACAATTCAGCTGGGCGAGGGGGGTGAGATGCCTGGTGCTCCACCACTGGCTTCTGCGACCACTCGCTTCACCTCAAATCCTCAGACGTTCGTATTTACCCTCGATCATCACAACCGCTTCACGGCCATTACCAGCTCTTCAGTAAATAACACGGATGCTGTCTAAATGCATAACATACAAATGCTCAAATACATAATTAATGCGGGTTTACCCTTGAGAGCTGTTGTTGGTCTCCTGGGTAAGTAATAGGTCTTTTATTGTTTAGACTTAAAGATCTCTTGAGCCTCTTTTAAGGACGTGCTTTGAGCGGCTAAGAGAAGAAAAAAAAATTGCGTGCAAGAAATCTATAGATGACTCCGTTGGCAAGAAACCAAAACTACCATCCCCTTCTGCTTTGCCCTGGCAGGTCTTCATAGAAAAGGACGGAGCACCAAAGCTGTTTGCTTCTCCTCTTGCGGAAGAATTGAAGGATGAAGGTGCAGGTCTGCCCTGACCTCGAGGAGGACCCTGCCTTCCCATGAGCTAGCTGGGAGCTTGCAGAAGGGCTTGCCAACAGCCCCACAAGCACGGTGAGGACTCTTGGGGCCCAGAGACCAGTGAGCAAGAAAGGAAGCTGAATTTTAACCGATTTAGAGGTAAAAGGGCATTTATGCTGCTTTGCTAATTCTTAGGAGCCTCCAAGACCCACACCATCCTGATTTGGAAGGATTACAGCATAAAATTCCTCTGTGGAGGAAACCACCTGCACAAACCACTTCTAACCAGCTCTGTGAAGCTGTGGCGACTTTCCCCTGCTGGGCTGGGCAACCACGTTCGACAGGAGAACAGGAAGCGTTCATGAACACAATCCTAAAAACCCCACGCAGACGCTCCTGGTGTTCCATAAAAACCAATACTGAGATCCTATTGGTTCACATGCATTCAACATTTTCCTTTCTTAGATGCATAAACAGTTACCATTCCTTATTTTTGACAGCACAAGAGGCGGGCAGAGCCCGGAGCAGGGCAGGGGCAACATCTCCCCATGGCTGAGCACGTTCCTGCTTCAGTGTGGCTGCTGGTGGAAAGCTCTTTTACCCGATTCTGGCATTTATTGACGCTTAGAACCCTCTTCCAGCCTAAAGGAATAGATTATCTCTAAGCCTGCCTTAACGCACCTCAGTTAGATCCGTGCAGGGACAAGTGCACGTGAACACAGGGTGATTCCAGGCTGGCCCTGGGGACTTGGACACTCCACTCATCTTCGTTTCAATCTCTGTTGAAGGCTGCAACCCTAATTTGGGAACGGTGTTTGCAAACACAGGCAGGCGGGGCAGATCCCAGCTCTCACCGTAGGTTTGTACAACAATTACAATTCATATTAATGAATTTATGAGAACATCAGCGGGGAATATACCCCACCGTATTTAATTTCGAAACACAATATGAACACGACACGGCAGACGGACACCTGGCACAAACGGAATTCAGGCTTTTTCTATACTAGAACCGTCTCGAGGAGGTCAGGAGCTGTTTCCAAATACGGACAGCGTTTTGCTTTTGCGTTCCCTGTCATAAATGATCAAATTAAATTTGCACCATGACTTCATTCGGGCTCCCCTCCTTTTATGTTTAAAGCACAACGTTATTCCAGGCTCACTTTATGGGTAAGGTAACGAAGAACAATACAGGCACCATAATGAAAAAGACGTGCGGCATTTTACACTGCATAATAAATGTGTGTCCGTATCAATGTAAAACATACAAACGGCAATAATTTAACACTGAATATTTTTCTGCCTTTAATTAAAATAAACTAATAAAGATTTCAGAGATGCATTTGCTTTAATAGAATGCAGAGTTATAATTGGTGACCTATTTTAAGCAATTTAATTTCCCATGACCTGTTTTCCAAATTAACATAGTAATGGAAGAATGTTTATTGTGTTTGGGAATATAAGTTTCTCCTTCAAAGATGTCATATGCCTTTGTGATTTAATTTAAAGGTGTGTTCTTTTATTAAAATGTTCATATAAAGAGCTTGTAAATTATGTAAATGTTTCTTTTTATGGCATTTAATGAGCCTGGAATTTTAAATCAAAGCACAAGCAAAGAAAATAAACAAGGACATCTTGAAGATTCAGAAGATCACTTTAAAAAAACATTATCAGCCAGAGCGGACCAAATCCATTTGAATTCCCTTTTTCTTAAAGTGTCGATGAGAAAACTGTCCCCAACTATTTTATTACGTTTATGTGTTTGTGTATACACCTTCAATGATCCCATACACAGAATTCTGCATTTTACACACACCAGCTCAATCTGCAGCTGTTTAGAGACGGCTCTTTTTGGGAATCTCATTACACTCTTGTGGCATTGTGTGCCGAGGGCTGATTAGGTGTTATTTAAAAAAAAAAAAATAAAAAAGCTATTCCCTTGTGTGACTTTGAGGCACCTGAATTATTCACAAGTGGCGCAGGGGACCCATTTCCCAGCTCTGCAGCTCCTGCGCTGAATGCAGCCAAGAGCAAGTTCCATCCATTATTGCAACACAGTCCAAATCCAACAGTTGGGGCCGAGTTTTAAATAGGAAATCCTCACCTTTAAAGAATGATGCACGGATGAAGTGTGGATGGTAGTTCTTGCGGATTTGGCAGAAAAAAAAAATACCAGCAAGTTTTTTTTTCTAATCGATTGTAGTGAGCGTTTTCATAGAATTATTAAGGCTGGGAAAGACCTCTAAGATCATCAAGCTTTTAAATTTTATTATTAAGTTGGAGGGCAAATCGCCTGATATAAGGATAGAGTGAATCCTTCAGATTGCCATGGCAGAGGATAGGGGAGCTCACGTAGGATGAAGATGCTCCAGAGACTTGGGGAAGCCTCTGTGTCCCTTCTATGCAGCCAAGACCTCAACCCAGGTAAAGTGCCCAACATGAGCATCATGCAAAGATGCGTCTTGCATGTGTTAGACAGGAGGCAATCTTGCTTTTCATGATGGGATTATTGAGCAATGACTTACAAGGCTTCAGAAGACTTCCAGTTTGTTTGGGGCAGGGATTAAGGCCAAAGTATTTCATCAAAAACACGAAAAAACTTAATATTGCCTTCTCAAATGCAAAGTAGCTTGGAGTGGAGTAGTGGAGCTGTTTCGGGGGGTTACGCAGGGTTAGTGAAATCCATCACCTCTAACGTTTGTAATTTTAGAAAGACAGTTCTAATGTTTGTAATTTTAATTATTCCATCATGTTGAAAAGTTGCAGATCAAGCTCATTCTCTGAGGAAATGAGCCGCTTCCCAGTTCTTCCTATAGTTCTATAGTTTTGCTCACTATACATGTATACAAACGCATCTCTATATATTTATCTACATTTTCCTGCTTATACACACACCCATAACTGTGCCCACAGGTCTGCAAATGCACTATATGATAGCTCAAAGAGTCCCAGCTCGTGTAAAGCCTCACTCACTCTCCACATGGCTCCATCATCTGAAAAGGTGGGAAAGAGGGAAACACCCTCCACGGAACAGCCCCTCCACGGACGCACGTGGCCTGCCTGAACATCTCTCCCGTGCTGCGCTTCCTAGACCATCTCCAAGTCACCTGTGAAACGTTCGGGACAGCAAAGGCACACGTTTAACAAGAGGAAACTCTCGTCATGGCGTTTGTGTCTCTGTAAATATACAGAAGAGCTGAGCGAGTTTAACAAGGGGTCAACCGCTTGACTAGATCTCTCGGTGACGAGCAGGACATCAACACGCAGACAGATGACAGCGTCCTCCTCCAGCTCGTCTTGGTTTCGTTAGGGCTCAGGCAGCCGCACAGCGTTATTTTAGCAGAGCATCCCCATGGCAGAGGAGATGCTCTCTAACAGCTTGTTATAGTCCCATCTGTTAAGAATTTACAGCTAAAGTATCTTACAACATGGGGTTTTATAGGTAAGAAAGACGCATTTGGCCTGGTTAGGAGATCTTTGCACAGCTCTGTTTGTGATCTCGCTGCCTGACACGTTTGGTTTCGTATTTTGGGGAATGGGTATTAAAAATATCAGTGATTCATCCATCATTGATAAACACACTGAGATGTTCAATAAACATGCTTCAGCAGCAATAACTATACGGATGTATATATAGATAGAAGAATGTCCTTCTGACGTGTGTTTCAAGCATGATTCCCTGCCAAACAGTCCAAGCTATAAGGTATTTTACGCTCAAATCCAAGTTTTGTACTCTGACAATTTAAAACACGTGATCTATGAAAGTGCAGGGTCTGAGTGTTGATGGAGTGGATTTGGGGTGCCCAGCTGGACCCCTTGGCCAGCCACCATTGTCCCAGCTCCTGGAAGAATCAGGGGGGTGAAAGGTCAAACCTGCCCTAGAAGACATTTACAGACTAGTATTGGCTCTTTGTAGTCTTATTAAAGCACAAATGGCTGAAGGCTCTGTCAGGAAGACTCAAGAGGGAATGAATGAAATGGCTTTGGGTGGAGAAAGCAAGACCAAATCCATCTTTTTCTCCAAAGACTAAGGCTAACTGAGTTCTGATTTATATCTGCCCATTGGGCTGAAGTCCTCCATCCGTCTGGATCCCTAAAGCACCCACCATCTCAGGGCTAGATGCAGCCCTTAACCTCAGACCGTGCAAGCAGCCCACCCGACAAGCACGCTCGGGAAGGAGCTTGCCCCGTGTCCCTCATTGATGAGATGCAGCGTGTCCTCCCTGCTCCAGACCCCTGGCAACTCGTGTCAGAGAGCAGGAGAAATGGGGAGAAAAAAGCATTAAAACAGACAATAAAGAGAACACTTCAGAAACCTATCCGTCGGGGATCTTTTAAAAGCATTGATTTCTGGGCTTCGAGAGAAGAAAAGGAAGAGAATAATGTTTCCAGAGAAAAATAACAGCCCCCCAAACCACAGACTTCAAGCTGCCTAGATTTCCTATTGCCTTCAGGAGCAGCAGTCTGGTTTCACTGGGGTTTAACGCCTGGACTGCTGGATCCGACCCCGCCGTGGGCTTCACAAGGACACTGCTCCGATACAAACCCACCACCTTTCTGCCATCACGGTTTCGGGGGTCAAAAGGCCCAACGCTGCTCCCACATCGCTTCCAACCCTGAGGCAACTAGCCTGGCTCCAGGCAAGCCCCCCTGATAGAAAAAGCCCCGCATGGAAGCAAAAACCAGGCCCTCCACTCCCTTCTTATTTTATTTTTAAAGGCTCTGAACTGAAAACGGGAGGAGGGGAGCATCTGAAGATCTCTCTGTGACTTCTTTATTCAAGGGGTAACAGGGAAAAGCATTTTGCTGCTCCGAGGGTGCCCAGCCGGTGATCTTAAGGGCGCATTATATAATGCTGCCGAATAAACGACAGACAGCCGGGATTTACAAAGCAAACCGAGCACATCAAAGTACCCCGGTGACGACACGAACCACACGAACGCAGCTTGAGCGTGCTTGCTGTCGCTCCAGCATCTTGAAAGGCATCCTCGTGCCCGCCTGCCTCTGTTTAATGGGTACAGCGAGTTCATCTCGCCCTCCGACTCTCCCCCACCAAAAGGAGGATGCTTTTCTGGCCCGTCTTCTTCGCTTTAGGGACCTGCTCATCCAATACCCTGCACCACCGTCGACCTCTCAGACTGCCTGTGCTTCCTTCAGCAGAGCCCTCTTCCCACTCCTCTGCTCCTCCTTCAGTCCAGCAGGAAAAATACTGCTGAAATAAATCACATCAGGTCCTATATAGGACCAAAAAAAAATTACTTCTGTAGTTACCAGCCTGGAATATCCACACAGCTCTGCGTTGACCTTACATGCCTTCGGTTAAAGGGATGTTCCATTATTAATCCAGCTTAGAGCTGGATTAACTTTTAAAGATACAAAAATGCCCACAAGCCAAGTAAGGTGAGATATATTTTTGGCTGGTTGGAACTGGCAGGCTGCCGGGCAGGGTTAGCGAGCAGCTAGAGCTTAGGAGAGGTGCTTTTAGATATAAATCCTGATGAAAAAAACCCCTCAGCCCAAGCACCCCAAAATAAATTACGTAAGCAAGTAACAGCCAGCAGGTCATGTAAGACAGTTAATGTCCTCCAGATATATTTGTGCTCTATCAGAAATTCCCCCTAGAGATTGGGTCTGCCCAGCCTGGAAAGCAGAATAACGTTCCAACCTGGGAACTTTGATTTTCAAAGGAGAAGGATGAGGGAGAAGGAAGTGAGGGGTGCGGGGGTGGTAATTCAAAGGAGGAAAACAAAAACATGCTGAATACAAAAACATTGAAGGGCTGATCCAAAGCCTCCTAACACTGATGTCAATGGGAGGTTTTTGTTTTCCTCCTTTCAGTAGACACTGGATCATGTCCCTAGAGAACAGCTTCCAAATGTGGCTGCCCTAATGAACCCTCTAGAAATCTGCATTCAGAGGCTGAAAAATCCCGGTGATTGCAAAGCCCCCCCAGGTAGGGGCTCTGCCTCGTTTGCTGTTTTACTGAACCCAGCACAGGGTGAGTAGCACGAGACCTGAGTAGCAGGAACACGACCGGGAAGAGAGCAGAGCGATGGTTGACGATCAGTGAAACGTGGATTTTCACCTGCACCAAGAGCTGAAACGCCTTCCTAAGACACCCCCCCCCCCATCTGAAATACGGTATCCAGATTTGTAAACGCGTTTAGGATATTAATTTCTGCATTAACAGAAAGACGAGTGTTAAGCCAGCCTTTAAAACAAACTCTTCAATACTTTCACTGTACGCCTCTCGTGGAACTCTGCACACAGATCCCTCTGCCCACGGGTTGCTGCTGGCTGCGGAATACGCAGCCAGTGTGTTTGCTTTCATCGCTGCCTGAGGAAAGGATTTACGAGCTGGATACCTGCTTTTGAGGAGCGTACTAGCGAGGAGCTGAGCAGAAAGGGAGAGAGAAGTCTATAACACATCTCTTCAGACGCCTGATAAAACATGAACTGTTGAGCTGCTACCGTTTGCCTCAGTGCAATAAAGTTCCTTGTTCGGCATCCAAAGGAGGCGATTCTTACTAGTTCGCCTCTATTACGACAAATCTCAAAAATGTATCAGCAAAAATAGTCAGATAATGAGAAAAATTACCTTTGAATAAGTATCACATAAAAAGAAATAGTTCAGCTCAGCCATGAATTATTCAAGCAGCTCCAAATATAAATTGCCACAAATAGCAAGACGAGATCTTGCCTTTTTTTTTCTTTTTTGTCCCGCAACAACCCAAACAGCACATTCCACTTGGGAGAATTGCCTTGCCTCGAGGAAATCCAACGGGAGGCAACGGTACACAGGGCAGAACACGCTCTTCTTCGCCTTACGGATCACAGATATATATGTTTTAAAGCCGTTTTGTGCAACCAGGCTCTTTCAGCACATAATGCCTGTGTTGAAAGCCTGCTACTACACCCGGAGGGTTTCACCGAAAATACTGCAGCCTCGGGGAAGGCTGGGTCCCACAGCTAGAAACCAGGGCTGTGGAGTTGCAAGGGAGTCGGTGCTCCCATAACATTAAGAGCGATTCTTCACTAAAACGGCAATTTTGCAATACCTGACAGTATAGATGCACTTGGGGAAAAAAAAAAACCAACAAAATACTGGCTGGTGACAAAACCTGCGCAAATCTCTTTATACCGCTAGGGCTGCACCACACAGGCCGAGCAGAATTTGGCACGAAGATGGTGGCACTGGGGCTTGCTTAGATTTCTAGGACACGGAGTGCAAAGAACGCTGGTAATCGGCACTTTTACTCGGCTGAAGCTGCAGGGAACAGAGCTCCTCTCCCCTAACTTTGCTCACTGGGTAACTCCACGGATCGAACGCGGAACCGCAGCCTCGTGCGACCTGCTCCTCACCCAGCACCTCAACACGCCCAGGGAGGTTCTGCAGCCTTCCTCCAGCTCCTTTCCCTCCCTCACCCTGCCCCTCAGCCTCTCCTTTTCTTTCAAAACGTGGGTCACCTTGCTTCTACGGGCACAGCTTTGCCCGGTGAAGAGTGCTTTCGTGCAGTTCCCCAGGGGAACTGATGCTACAGGGAGAAAGACAGCTACGCTTGCACAGGAATTAAGTTTTCTCCTTCTGGGGGTATGTGTCGGGGAAATATAGACAAGCATGCTCTCTATATAATATATATTAAGTATATATATTACATATATGAAGTACAATTATGTCTTTTCATAATATCCCAGATAAAAATTCAGAACATCACCAACATGCAACCTGCATTGCATGTTGTTTTGCTTTAAATGCAGGGGGAAAGGCGGAAGTATTTGCTTTCTGAGGATTTTTAATTTTTTACTATCTCTTTCTTTAAAAAAAAAAAAAAAAGATTCTGCTGCTTTGAAAGCAACGTACATTTGCATGTGCCCATCGCTTGAGAGTGCCTCTCTGCCTTGCCTGAGGAGCATGTGCCTAGCTCGAGTCCCCACGGTGAGTGGCAGAATCTGCCATATGGAGGTCACCTTGTCCAGGTCCATAAATAGCTCTTTTTCCTAAGCAGGGAAGGGAAGGAGCTACTGCGAGTAATGAAAAGAGGAGGCTAGCTTGTATCCGTGGCACTGATTGGTGCCAGGGTTACAACACGCAGAGACTTTGTCATGCCAGCAGCAGCGATACCGTCAATCTGCAGGCACAGAAGTCACCTAGATCCACCGCGGAAACATGCGCCAGCCGGTTTTTCATTTCGGTTTTCACACAGGGGTTTGGATGCCTTTCAGGAGTTGAGAACAGACACTTTAGGAAAGGTGTCCTTGGGGAGACGACAGCAGCCCCCAGGCAAAGGGCTTGTGCTGCTGAAGGACACGCTTTGGGGGCTGCCGGGTTGGTCCCACGTGGTGGGTCGGGGCAGGGGAGGGATTTTGATGAGGTGAAGAAGCAGCATCAAGGAGGCACAGTCCAAGCCCCCCACTGCTGCCGGGAGCTGTGTAATGGCACAGGCACGACACGGTTCAGGCACAACGATGTCACAGCCATCAGTCAGTCCCCCGGTTTGTCCCCCCTCTTCCATGCACCTACAACTGGAGAGGGAAAGGCCAAGACCTGCACCTTGTGCAACAAAGAACCTTTTTGCTTTATTCAGCTTTCAAGATACCAACAACAACTATAAAAATGCTACAACAAAACCATCTGATAGCCAAGAGAGGTGCCCAGCTAGCAGCTAATTGATACCTTCATTTTAAAATAGACTGGAATATGTCAGCTTGCGTGTCACATCAGACTGACTGTCACGGACCGGAAAGCATGTTGTCCTGTTTCCATTGCAACATCCCGTGGAATAATGTGAAATAAATGGAAAATACTCCAAAAATAATGTTCCCAGGTAAACCACAAGAATTTCAAAGGAAGATGGAAAAGGAGGAGGAGAGAGAATTGTTTTGATTACAATTCAAAATTACTTTAGAGCGTGAAAACCTAAAGTCTAAGTGAGCACCAGCCCTCTTTTTGTCCCAAAATGTTCAGCAGAGAAGCCAAAGCTGTATATAAGGTTAAGGAGGAGGAATAAGGTCTTGATGCACTCAGTTGGCAACTTTTTAGACAATTACACCGGGTAGCAGCGAGGGGGTAATCCAGCCATTAACATCCCCTCGTGCGGGTGCTGCCAGTGCGCTCTCCTCTCCGTCCTGCTAAAAACGCTCCCCTCCCATTTGTCAATATGGGAAAGGAAGAGCACTTATCCCTCCATGACATCTTTTTGCATCCCACAGGCTGCAAATCCCTGGTTTGATCTTGTTCAGTGTGGAACATCTGACATGCCTGCGATGGGGAGGCTTTAACCGCTCTTATTCCTTCTTATGATACCCATGACTATAGGATTGGATAAAAGGGATGAACAGATGGATGGATCACGTATGTACACTCCAAAGCCTTTATCCTTCGCTAGGTGTTGGTTTAAGCGATGCACAGTATTTTAAAATAGCCTCTTCTCTTTTTCCTTTCTCCTTCACAAGTTTTCCTCTATGCTCTTCCCCTCTGCAGTCTTTTCCCCCCCTCCCATACAAACACTTTGAGCTAGAGTCTTGACGTATTAGACTCTTGATGTATATATATTAAAAAAAAAAAAAACAACCCACCATGAAGCAGCCCTAAGCCAGTGTTTCCTTTGTCCTTGCTCTTTAAAAGCTGTAGTTGTTGCTCAGATGAGGTAACGGGCCTCATAACACAAGAAATATATTTTTCAGAACTTAATGTCCTCTGCCACAGATGTCATCTCTGCCAGAGGCTTATTAACACCTCAGAAGAGCAAAGCCCTGCCCACAAAGGGAAGGGAATCTAAAGAAGATACACAAACAAAGGAGGTGAATGTTAAAAGCAGCTAATGAGGGGGAAAAAAAAAAAAAACCAACCCTCCACCTTCCCATCATAGCACTTCAGAACAAGTAGCATTGCCAAGCATTAAAAACCTGGGGATTAAAGAGACAATTTAGGAAGACTTGATGTGTGGAATGGAAATCTCCTGGAAGACATTAAAAGAACATAGAAGATCAGCGCATATATTTGGGGAGAAGAAGAAAAACCTAGAAAATATATAGATGTGGACAACTTTGCAAGGACTAACAGAAAAGCTCTTTGGAAATAATCAGGCACATTTATTCCTTATAAGTGGAATTTAAATTTGAAAAGGAAATTGAAACAGGGGGACATGCATAAAGGAGTTTCATTCTCAAAGATGAGCGTTCAAAGGGACTTACCAAAAACACTAACCCGTTTGTTTACAAACCTTTGTATTTAAAACCAATCCTTTTAGAAACACCAAGAAGTACTCAAAATAGCCACTTCCCCGACTTGTCTCTCTTGCTTTTGAAATTATTTTCCCTCCCACCCATTGCTACACTTGCTCCTCTCCATCAGCAGAGTTTGGTTTCCAGCACACAGAGGTTGTCCTCTCACACAAGCCAGCTCGAGGACCGCATGGGTGGGCATGGGCATCCCCTGGGGCTTTCCACCATCTCATGCACTAGGGTGGGATTTCTCTTCCCTTTCTCTCCAGGGCAGCCAAAAAACACCTCTTTCATCCTTCGGAGAGAGATTTGAGGAAGCTGAGATAGATTGTAAAGACCAGGATTTTCTTGCTAGAGACACACATCACCAGCAGGAACGTGGCAGAGGTCTGGAACCAGACTGTACAGTAAAACTTAGAGTATGAAAAATGGATGGGTAAGAAGTAATTACAGGGCCACAAAGATCAGCAGAAATCAACCATAAGTCAGGATGTTTAAAAGGGCACTACGCCTGAGATCAGCCACAGCAAGGACAATAAAATCAGCCCCTGAGATTGTTGCTATATAAAGAAATGTTTCATATGGAAATGATGCGCTCATAGAGGGGTGAGCTGGGTGCATAACACGCATAATGCTAAAAGTGCCTGGCACTTACCCCCGACACAGCACCCAGGGGCTGCGGGGATCACAAAATGTACCACGGGGGTTAAGAAAACCCAAGGGGCTAAAAGGATTCAAAGAGCACTTAAGCCAGGTTAGACACTCCCCCCAAAGCTGCCAGAGCTGGGTGGTGATTAAAGTCTTTCTCGTTAAGTTGCATTCACTCGTTCAAGGGGAGGCAAACTTGAAGAATGGATCTTGCGTTTCCTGCCCTTTGCACGAAGAAAGTCAATTCATAAACAGAAATTATCCTGAGCTGCTCCAGACTGAACCGAGCCTGCAGCAGGCACCGAACAACCCAGCCCTTGAAAAGAGCTGCACCATTGAGGTGTCCTGGTCAAACACTGGGGTGGAAAGCCCCTGTGTCCATAAGGACCGTTGGAGGAGATGATGCAATAATCCCTGCGGTAGCTTAATTCTTCATCAGTTACGTGGGGCATTATAATTTTTGGTACTTTGGTGCTCTCCAGTACATTAGTAAGCTCTCCAGTTATCAGGTCATGTCCACGGAAAGGAGAAGAGATGTATGGAGCCCCAGCTTCACCCCCAGGTCAAGTGTCTGGACTGGGCGCTGGATGCACAGCAAAGATTATAATTTTTCAAACTGTCCATCCCTCCTACATGATCCGACCCCGGTTTTGTCAGCCATCCTTGCCTGTGCAGGGCTGGACCAGCCCAAACAATAAGATCAGGATCATTCAAAGGGCAGGAGGATGCAGTTTGCTTCAGATGGTGCAGGCTTGGACTGCAGTCAAAGAACTGAATCTTCTGCAGAGATTAACAAGCTCCGCAGGTGCAGGGAAAGAACAGGCTCTTCGAACGCAGGAGGAGAAAAACACACAGTATGGAAAAGTGCCCACTGCCCGACTCGCTAGTGAAACTGTTAAACAACTGCCAGTGGGTTTTCTGGAAGGAGGTCAGGAGAAGCAAAGGTGTGGAAAGAGAGAAAGCAGCAGCCGCCAATGTCCCACAGGAAGGAAATGCTGGCCAGCGCCAGGACGTACAATCTGATCCTTTGTGTCTTTTGCAAGTTGCCTTGTTGGAATCCAAGACCGTAGAAAACCAGTTTGGGAAATAATGCTGGTAAGCGAGGAGCACCTCCCCGTGTCAGGGCTGCTTCACAGAGTGGGGCTAATTCACCTTTTGTCTGCCTAAGAGCACTGCAAAAACCGAACCTTTCGCACCAGAGAGGCTGAGTTATTTGATGCTACAAACCCTTCACAGGCAGCCTGACAACAGAACAGGCTCTGCAAAGCGTCACCGAGTTGCAGCGAGCCTCAGTCAGCATTTCCAAAGCCGTTCTACCCCATGGAGAATGAAGACTGTGGTGGGGAAATACCAGCTTCTTGGGGAAGGGGTGTAAATAGCTTCGAGTGGGTACGGCAGCAAAAGCAACGCGATGATAAGAAGGAATTGCTGCTGAGATTATCAATTCCTGGCATTATATTCCCCAAACACTCCTGAAGCCTCACAGCTTCCATATGGCTCATCAGACACATACAATAACATGAGCGCTCAGAACATTCAGTCCTATAGAAAGGAAACAAGAAACACAGACACATCCTTGCTCTCCCGCACACAAAGGCGGCTCTGGGACCTGGAACAAAAGGGATAGGAGCTCAAGTCAGCCTCCTCCCGGCTTCCTGTTCACAAGCCCATTGTGAACACCAGACCTTTGGAGAGACAGTTCATGGGTTGCTTCTACCCAGAGCACAGATCCCAGTGAGCCACCAGACCCTCCGGTGAGGCACATCTCCACAGGTGACCCATTTGTGGGCACGATGGAGACGTCCTGCAAACCCAAGCTCCTTGGGTGCGTTTCACAGGTCTGTACTGCGCATCAGTAGTGTTGGGGTCTGATCCCCCACATATTATGGACTTCTGCCTTATTAAAAGAGCGAACAAACTTGTTGAATACTTGTTGGACTCTAATTGCCTACGAGCCTGGTGGGGAGGTATCTCACTTGGCCCTCGATCCCCTTTCCCTGTGGGAGGTGGTACGGATGCTTGTGCCCGGACCGCGACAAGTAGGTATCACCCAGCACTTCCACAGAGCCGCAGCTCCATGCCAGCCTGCTGGAAATCCTGCCTGTAAGCAAGCTGGAGAGAGGAAAGCCCTGCTGAAGTGACTGAAGGTAGTGGTGGCTCTGCACAAAGGTGCCTGTTGTCGCATCCACCTCGGTGACAGCTGAACGGGGCCTTGTCAAAGTCTTCATCCCTCTGCGCTATCAACAGAGCAGAAGGTGTTATTAGCCCTGCAAGAAAAACGTGGCCGTTCCCTGGAGTTTTCCTGAAAGATGTCCTCGTATGACAACTCTGACCCACCCCAGAGCTGCCAGAGTCACAATCTCTGCTGACTGCAGCATTTTATTTTCAGTCTGAGAAAGGATCAGGCCTGTAGTAAGCTCCAGGAAAACTTCTCAGTCACGGCATGTAATCATGAAAACTCCTTCCCCAGTCTACTGAGACTCAAAGAGATGCAGTTTCAGTTTCTGTGATTCTTTTCCAAGGCGGACAAGCCAGCATTCCTATTTCTTGTTTCTCAGTCACCTGGTCTCCAGTTTTGAGAGATTATTTTACTTCTACAAGCCTGGCCTGCCATCTTTTTCCTTCTGTGAGGCTTTAAAAAGAAAAAAAGGATGAATCACCCTCTTTTTTATATTACTTTTCCAAGTGTGGGGCTCCTCCACACAGTTACTTATTTCAAGTGTCCACTGCACCGTTCCTTCTTTGGCACCTGCAGTTCCTTTGATGCCTTCTCTTTCCTCACCAAGGGGCTTGTTTATTTTTATTTCTTATGAGCAAAACCTAGTTTTTGGTTTTCTTGTTAAAATCCGTCAACCAAGCTCCTTGAGGAGTAAAGTAGGCATAGAGAAAGTTAATGAGAAATTCTCCCTCTACCCCTGAGGACTGTAGAGGGGATAATTTAGGTAATATTCGGAACCAGCTTTGACCCCTTTAAGACTCTCCGGCGTTGCTGCGGGAGGAGGAGGATCCAACTGTCCTACATTTTCCTTGTGGATGCTAACAGTGCCTGGCTTTTCTTCCACGGCTCTCCCCAGAGGTCTAAGCAGAGCTGGGTGGAGCAGAAGAAGCTGCAGTGCTGAGCACACAGCCCCGTGCCGGTGCCCGGGCAGCGCTGGGACCGCCCGTGTGGCTACAGCCTCCTGGTATTAAGTGCTAATTTCCATCACTCCCTTATACTGGACACCCAGAAAGCTGATGACTAGTTATGGCACCTTCTGCTGGATGCGATCATCTCATAATAGCCTAATTAGCCGGATCAGCTTTCCTCCTCATCACGAGCAGCGACTGAACGTCTTCTCGCTGTGCCCAGGACGGGCTCTCCCCCCGCTCCGCTCTGCCGCGCTTCACCCTGGGAAGCGTTTTGTGATACTTTGGATCCCTTGTAAACCGTATTCTTCGATTTGGGCAGTCTTTCAACTCCATGAAAGTTACACGTTGTTTTCATTTCTTCTCAAGTACCTCAGGTCAAAGAAAGACCTGTGTCAGTGGCTTTAAAAGCCTAATAAAGTCTTTCATCCATAGACCTGCTCGCTGGCGCAAAGTCAGGGAAAACAAACTAAGTCATCGAGTGTTGTTCAAACTGTCAGATCCTTTTCAGCATGCTCTTCCTGCCAGCCTGTTTGTGCGCGTTTGGGGGCTGGGATGGGGAGGAAAGGAAGGAAAAGAAGAAGAAATAAAAAAAAAAAAAAAAACAACAAACCCCAAACCTCCTGATGGCAGAAAGCCCATGGAACAACTGGCACCTTTCCAAAGCAGCCTCCCCCCGGCCCCCAGCCCGCCTTCGTGGGCACAGGCGTCTGCCAATCTGTTCTGCGCGCACACACTGCACAACACAAGCAACGAAACGACTTTCCAACAACTTTGCTCACAAGTGCCACTCTACTAAGAGTTTGGCACCTTGTGCTTTCTCCTCACCCCCCCCCTCTTCCCCATCCCCTCCCCGCCTCTCCAGGCTTTGCCTCCCAACAAGCTGGACAGGTTCCAGTGTTTAAAAGCCCATTTAACCACTCCCTTTTGTTTAGAAATGCTAAGCCTTGATCTGATTTTATCGACCCTGCCTTGCCAAGAGGAGGAGGATGCTGAGGGTTTCCGAGGACCCTGCAAAGAGCTGAAAAGGTCCAGGAGCCCTTCAAGCTTCCAGAAGGGCTTTGCCCACTTTGCAGCAGCCCTCGTGCTCTTGAGAAGCCCCAGAAGGACAGCGTGCACCATTCCTGGGACCACACAGGATGGCTTCCGCTCTTGGTTTCGTGCATGTTTCTCCCTTTAAAAACTTCATTATTGGCACGTTTCAGAGCTGAAATTCAGTGCCATGCTCGGCTGGCACTGTCTTTTGATGGTTAAATAGTTCTTTACATGCTTTGCCTTGTTCAGAGCCGCTATGGCTGGGAAAAGCAGAGCGGCAGGGGAGGGAGGCAAAGAGGCGATAACAGGACCTCTGCTCTGATTGACAATTGTAATCTTCCTGGTATTGTTAGGAGACATCTTTCTGCACTTGATAAACCCAGCATGATTACATGAAACATATCCTTTTAAAATATATTTCTCTTTTCCATAAAGCAGGTAAAGCCAACTGCATTTAGAGCTAATTTCCATCCCTTTGTACAGTGCAGCATTTGGATGCCCTCTTAAGGATGCTAGGTTTGAAAGTTTGCCTTACCAACATCCTTTTCTTATAACCCCCGAGAAGCTCTTCACATTAGTGCTAGAAAGGACTGGGTAGATTACAAGTCAGAGCCATAGAGGTCTAGAGGAAGAGGAGACCCTTCCCCAGCTATACCTCCCCTTCCCACATGATTCTTTAAGCTAGACTGAGGAGGAAGGATACCCACGCTCAGCCAGTTACTGCGCATGGAGAGATGTAACCGAACACCGACCACCAACATCACCAGCCATGGGAAAAGACATTTTGGTCCCATTCTTCATATCCACCATCCCACCAGCTCTGTGCTGCTGGTCATGGTGCTGCTGAAGAAGGAGAAGAATTTAAACATCCATATAGCTGCCGTAAATTTGAATGAGTAAGAATAGTTTCTCACCTACAGCAATTTACACCAATCAAGGCTCTATCTTCATGTCTCTGGCAATCTGGAGGAAAGACTCTGTCTCCTGCTAGACAGTTACTGACATATTTTTAACTTCCCTGCCCTGGCTCTGCCTCCCTCTGCTTTTCATTTCCCACCAAAAGAAAACAGAAAGGAAGAAACTATGAACAGGCTGCTTGCGGTCAACAGAAGAAGTAGCATGATCCAGAGAGACCCCGTCCAAAACTTCACGTGGAAACAGACACTTATTGGTGTTGAGATTAGCAGAGCCTGGAACAACGTCACTGAAATACAAATGGAACACAGACTTCCCCAGCAACTTTCTCTGGTCCAAACCAGTCAGATATTTTTGATACCCTGCAGCTTCCAAGTGGGTAACAGGCAGTCGAGTGCTAGTGCTGAAGATCATGTTGGCCTTACCAGATTATTCAGGTCATGCTAAACAGCAAATTCAGTGGATTAAGAGAGTCTTCTTTCCCGCTGTGCAGTTTTAACAGCCTGCGAGTTGCACAGAGGGGCTGAGGATGCTCTGTACGTTGCATGTCTTGTGTAGCACTTTATAGCCAGACAAGCTCAGCGAGGGGCATCTGCCTTCCTAAAAATTGCCATTGACCCATTGCTGTTTAGGAACATTGAGAAACCAATGGACTCCCCCAGCAGCTATGTGAAAATCTCTTTGCCAAGCCATGCAGAACCCACTTTTGTGTCTGCAGTGTATCGGCATTGTATTACCATGACAAAACCAAATTACCAGCATTGAGGACAGCCTTTGCTAATGCAACAGTCCTTCTATAGCGATATACTCGTGGGCACAAATGACAGCACAATGGAGTGGACATGTAGCTGCTATAGGACCTCTGTAGTTGCAGCGAATGGTTTTTCAGCTTCTTTCTCATCCTACCTGAGTCGTTCTCCACACAGGCGCTAAAGTTCAGCAGCACAAATGGCGCAACGTTGCTGTCTCACGTCAGTGGGCGACTTCTGCAGTTGCTCCAGAGCAAAGGCAGGATGGCCCCTGGGTCATCTCAAAACACCCTGGGGGTTCTCCTGTGCCAAGCACTATCCTTGCTCTCGTTATAGGTCAGTGAAATCATAGGTGTTCTTGTACAATGACCAAAACCAACCTGGTACCAACGCGGCAAATACTGAAACCACCCACGGTAATTCAGGCTCTATTTCAGGTGTCAATTAAAAAAGGCTTTTCTAATTGTTTCAAATGAAGATTGTGTATGGCCTGGGAAAGGAGGTCCTGGGACAGGTAGAAAGAGAAGCACCCAGCTTTCTGACCCAGTTTCTACCACACACTCGCCAGCCTTCAAGTCCCGAGGCCTGCCCAGCACACAGCAGAGCCAAAGCTCCCCAGAAAGGTTGCGTTGGTGGTCATCACTCCACGGCTCGTTTGGAAAAACAAATCCTTCAAAGGGTGAGCAAAGAGCCAATGGACGGACAAATGGTGGTTTTGCTTCAGTTTGTAAAATACATTCTGCTGAGGTAGACAACTGAGGGGGTGTTCTCTGATGTCTAATAGAGGTGTAAACTCTGCAGCCTCCTCAGGGGAGCACCAATGGGGTCTCCCTTCTCCCCCACCACCCATGCTGGAAACTCATCAGAATTAAATATCGCTGAGACTTGTACCTCTGTCAAAACTGGTAGAAATCAGCTGGCAGGCTTGAAAAATATTATGGAAACTGATAGACAGAGACACCTACACGCTGCTTTGGATGGCACAGAACCGCTTTCCTAAGAAAAACTGGACTAAAAATGAAAATGGTCAGTCCCTGAGCAAGTCAAGACGTGGATACGAGCTTGTCGGTAGCGGGCTGACAGGTTCCTTGTGGAGGTAGACAGCTTTCCTAAGATTCCACGAGCAATGTAAAAAAGAAGGATTTAGAATAAAATACTAAACCATGCATGAGGGTTGAGGAGGACAATTCTTCCCAAAACTAACCCCAATCAGTAGGTTCAAAGAGCAGCTTTGACCTCACAGCACATTACCAACCCAAGTCCCACACGCGCACCCTTCAGCAGAACCTGAAGCAGTCACTTTTCCACCCACAATTATCATCTTTGAAGTGCAAAGCCAAGGTCTAACAAAACTAAAAGACATTCTAAAGTCATCAACAAATCTAACATTACTTTTCACTGATCGTCACGGCAACAATTTGACAAAGGTTCGTTCACAAAAGTTTGCAGACATTCTTGGGTATTTTTTCAGCTCAGAAAAATCACCAGGAGCTCCCACAAAGGACTCCTCGAAGGTAGGAGACAGCAAAGCTGAACATTCATCACCAGCAGATCAGGGAGCAGATGGAAAAACCACAGTAAGAGGCTGCACCAAGTTTGCTGTTTCTTTAAGTTGCTGATGGATTCACACATGATGCAACTAGACACAACACAGCACTTGCATCTTCCTGCATCAGTGATTCTGCAGACATAGATCTTCCCACCCTCCTTTTCCCCCTTCCAAGGCCCAGACATATTTTTTGCCTGCGACTGGATGCAATCACATTCTGCGTACAAGCCCGGCAAAACAAAGCATCCCATTTTCAGTTCACAGAGCTGCCACGGCAGAAATAAATATTATTTTGTTTGTTGGGGTTTTCTTTCCCGTCGCTGCTGGTTTGTTTTCCAAAATCATTGTTCTGCAGAACAATTTAACAAAACGTATTCTTCCTGATTCAAGACTTTGCAGCTAGCTGCGTGGTAGCCGGGTTCTCATTGAAAAAGCCAACCTTTCCAAGCCCAAACCCAAACTTCTCTGAAAACTCTACCTTTAGAGAACTTTCTAAATCAGTAATTTTAGGACAAGCACTGGGCCTCCTTCCAGCTTCAGCAGGAAACCACCAAACACAACATCTCTGCAGCACATTTTGCCAGCAGAAGACAACACCTTTGGGTTTACCTCTGCTCAGAAAGGCAAACTTCTCTGCTCCCTCCACGGCTGAGGGAAGGCAGGTAGGCACAAACCAGCCCACTCCTCATTCCCAGTCTGAACTCTGTTTGCAACTGGCATCAGCATCTCCTGGGAGGCGTGGTAGCAACTGCCTGTCTGGGACATCCCCAGGAGTTTAGGATAAAGCATCCAGTGGTGCAGCGGCCTTGTGCCAACCATCACGGCCACGTTGTGTTTTCAGAAGCACGTTGCTTGAACTGCGTCAGGGGATGAGCCCTCCTTGGAAGACAAACACGCTCAAATTTGGGCTTTTGGATCCTGGCACAGACTCACCAAGCTCAAACACCTCTGAAGGAGCCTGAGCTCTGCTTGCAGGGAGCAGCTTCAGGAATTAGTATCTATTTCCTCCTCTCTCCCTTCTCCCTTTGATTGCCTGATCTGGTGGTAATTTTCCCCTTCCTGGTGCCTCCCTCCCCATCCTTTCCTTCTCTCTTCCCACTCTGTCAGCCAACGACGAAAATAGAGACGAGAAAAGACACAATTGCATAAAAGAAGGGATTTTTCCATCTTCAATCGCGGAGAGGGATTGGTTTGCATGCTGCCTTCACCGCGAAAGCATCGCAGGTTAGGCAGGCGAGATTTGGAGGGAGGCTGCGACGCATCGAGCCGAGCCTGCCCCTTGACCTCCAGCTCCCTGCCTGCTCTGCCTTCAGCTTTATTGAAGGCACCGGGCGTGAATTGGTACCAGGGACGACGCTTCGCATTTTTCTAAGCTGCCTTTGTGAGGAAAGAGTAGTTGTAGCAAATGTGCACCCTGCGTGGCGTGCTTACCTTCAATGGGCGGGTCTGGGGAGGAATATTTCCCTGGGTTTGCATGACTGATAAAAAAAATGAGCTTCTGTGCGGACCCTGGCTCTGCGGCTCAGCAGATACAACGCTGCTGTGCTCCAAGGTTAGGAAAAAACCCTGAGTTACCGACAACTTTAAAATAAAGGAAAAAAAAAAGAATTGATGCTTACCTTGGATTTTGGCTGGGTGGGCTTGGGGGGGGTTTCTTGTCCCCAGCAGGGACAGGGATTCTTTCCCGGGGCTTTTTGTAGCTAGAGGAAAAAAAGGAAAAATAATCTAAGAACAAGTCAAAAGAAATGACATCAGCATATCATTTTTTAAAAGCCTTGTCTGGCTTATGGTTTATTTTGATTTTTGCATAGTATTACAGGCAATCAGATTAAACTTCACAAAAAATATCCATCATAGGTGTATTCTCATCTTTGTTGGACAATGTGAACGCTCTGTTCTCTATTCACTTGATGTGTTGGTCCTCTCCTCTCAGCCCCTTCCTCCCTCACCATTCACCACGTTTGAAACTGAAGCTGGTCCCAGAACTGCTCGGGGACTCCTTAACCTATTCCCTGGGGTAGTTCATCACCAACCTCAGTATGCATCTCTGCTCCCTGACCCGGCAATTAAAACAAGGCAAGGTTAACACGAGAGGAATTTCCAGGTACCATCACCGCAGCTTCCAGGATGATCACTTCCATAAGTCAGGGCAATCTCCACCAACACTATGGCAAGGTCTGAAGGCTGAGTGAAGCAGCAGAGGTGGATCCCCCAAGCTGCACGTGCTGCTTTCCCTCATGAGCTGGTGCTCACCGCCCTTGACTTCTTCTCCACGCTGAAAGCCAAGCTGAGGGGTCCTGTCCTTCACCTCCATGAACTCTAGGCTCATTTGTACTAGCACAAACTATGTTCAAGCTGAAGGAAAGCACCAAGAGGAGCTACCATGCTCAGGGCACGACCAGCCTAAGGGACAGTGTCACAACGTGCAGCGTTTGATTGTACGTTCCCCATATAAAATTAATTGATCGTGTCTTTTCAATGGGCCACCCACAGCTCTCAAAGTTTAACCAGATGGAAGCAGACAGACTCCATTCAGAGATTTAAATCAACAAAACATGATCACAAAAATAAAGTTATACCCATGATCATTTTTTTTTTTAAGGATACTACTCAATCGGGCTATAAAAATTACTTTCTCCGGAGTACTTTGGTCTGGACTTCTTAAATGCATTAAGAGGTTTCCCCAAACCACTTTTTTAGGAAGATGGATTTAGCAAGATAAAATATTTCCCCTGGAAATTCACTGTAAATATTTTTTTAACCTACTTTTCTTCCTCGCTCCTTCCCCAGGAGCTCTTTGTTTCACATCACTGCTCTGCCACTCTCAGATCCTATGAGTCCTTCTGCCTCGATGCTTCTTGGGATAAAATGATCTTTACCAGAGACTCTGATGGAGCTGATTTAAAGCGGCCTTTCTCAATTCATGCATTTTACAGTTCCCCTCTCTCCTCTCTCCACTCTTGCAGCTATAATTACTGGCAAATTTTATTTTGTTGAAAAAAAAAAGAAAAATGTACAACCAAACCAACCCCTAGAAGGCATCCCCCCAGTCTCCATCTCTTCCTGCCAGAAATGCCCCCACTGAGCGGTGCTGAGGGTGGCAGCAGGGCTGCCCGAGCCAGATGGGAGCTGCTGAAGACCTCGGAGATCAAGCCACCAGGCTTCAATTTTGACATTTGGTCGTGGGTGGCAGATTTCTTCCTTTCACACTTAAAAAAACCCCCCAAAAACCCCAAACCCTTGAAAACCAGAGTAGTTCTGTTTGATGGGGAATCGGAGGCTGATTAACCTTATCTTCTAATGTGCAGATGTGAAGAAATGTTTTTCCCACCCATGTTGGCCAGAGCCTTTGGACCATTAGCCAACACACAACCTACCATCCTGAGCCCTAACCCCTCCTTGTGCTGCACAGACCTCAGACGAGGGGTTGGTCCCATTGCCAATGGGGAAATCAGGGTAAAATAAAGTTTGCTTCTTTCCTACGCTGCTCCACCACTACTCTGGAAACCAGCCCTCAATAGCTCTCAATTTTTAGCATCATTGCCAAACATTTTCCTGAAGGGCCAAAATAATCAGCCCCCTCTCCCCCCAGGGTGGGCTGTGGACCCAGCAGGACACGTCCCATCATAGACAGCAGGAGCGAGGACAACGCTCCCCTTCTTTTTGGAAATAAGGAGGATCCTTCTTCACGTGCTTTTATTAAACCATGTGCCCGCACCGTGAGCCCAAAATGACACTTTTGAATAATTTAAGATAACAATAATAGAAACATTAAAAAAAAACAACTCTCATAGAGACCAAACCCAATTCCTCTCACAGCTTCTGAATTAGTTTTTTCACTTGTAGCCACTTCTGCTCTATCTTAAGAGCCATATAAAAAAAAAAAGCTCAATAGAAGGGAATATTTGGAAATTACTAACGCCTTTTTGAAAGCACCTATTCCTTCATCTTCTGCAGTACTATTTCTGGATTCCTGTGCAGCTTTCATCTGTACGCTGAGTGTTTTGCAGGACTCTGCACTCTCACCGCCTCAGCCCTGAGAGGACGGGTTGTTTTTGTGCATTTTCCCCGCAGCTGTTTTGTTCCATTGGAGATGATGCCTCACTGGGTCAGGACTTGCTTTTTTTTTTTCCCCCCCCCAAGGCACCAGCTTTATTTACAAGACAACATTAACCATTTGGATTTCCCAGCTCCAAAACTCCTTGCAGGCATCCTGAATACATCAGGTTGGTTTTTCTTTTCAATTCTATTTTTAAAGCTAGGCTCGCTGGGTCTGACACAGCCGGGGAACGTTGCCGCTTTTTCAGGCTCCGCTTTCAGGAAGGCAGAAGCTCCAGCTACTCCTAAAACACCGGGATCAGGACATCATCTTTTCCCCAGCAACATCTGGAATATTAACAGACTGGAGCGGGATGGGAGTTGCGTTGGCTGAACCAATCTCCGGCAGGAGCCTCCCCCCGCTCCTAAGAAGGGAAAAGCAGCAGAACGTGAGGAGCAGCAGCAGCCGCACTCACCGCTGCGTGACTCCGGTTTCATGCCTGCACTTCTCCATTGATTTATGGGGCAGCTCATTTCCAGACCCACCTCCTTCAGGAGGAGGAACTTCAACTCCGTGTGAATAATAGGGTCCTATATCTCTTAAAGCAGTCGCTGCTTCTCGCCCGGGTGGGGAAGAGGGGAGGAATTATGGTGAAGAGAAGTTTTTTTGGATGGGTCTGGAAATGAACTGCTCAGCCAGAGAGCTGGTACTTTGGGTATTTCTTTAAAAAAAAAATAATAAAAAGTAAAGCCCGTAACCCCAAACACAGCTCAAGCCGACCAGGAAGAGATCCCGCAACCCACTCCCATGGTGAAAGCCGCACAATAGAAGCCACGCACGCCTTCCGCCCATTCAATCTCTGCCTTACATCTATATATCTAGATACACATGCCCCACAAAGGCACATTTTCTACGTTAAGCCTATGGATTACTGGCTCAGGCCCTCACAAAAAAAAATTAAAAAAAAAAAGTTGCCAAGGCAACGAGCCAGGGGTTGCTATGGCATCTCGGAGCCGAGCAGCTGGGCCAATCCCCGCTCCCTGCGAGCTGGGAAGGCGCAAAGCCTCTAAATTTAATGTCAGTGCGGAGAGGAAGGGAAGCTGTTGAGGCATGCATGATGCTGAGCGTGCGCTTGCTAAATGCGGACAACATGGCCCCCATGATTAGGACCAGCACACTAATGAATATTCATTGGGCTGATTAAAGCAAAGTCAATTAACTACTTGACTGCTTGATTTTTTGCTGGATTTTAGTCGTCTCTTTTAACCATTTTGCCACTGGGGATGCTCTTGTTCTCCCCTTCATCTCCCTCTTTCCTCCTCTATATTTCCTCGCACTGGCAATTAGAGTTTAGATTTTTTTTTTTTTCCTCTCGTCTTTATGCTTTTTACCGACAATAACCCATCCTACTCGGATTTTACAGCTCACTATTTCGCCACTAAATCATGTTCTTCTAGGGTCACTGTCTTCCATTACAGTTGTAGGTAAACCAGAAGGTCACCGATTCCCATCAAGTTTTTAAATCTCACATGCGATTTAATTCCAAATCCACAGTTAAGGAATAATGCTGATTTTCTACTTCACAGTGGGATTCTCCCCCATCACCACGGCCCTTTGTTTTATAACACAGGGAGTTGCTGTGAGCCAGGTCAAGGGCTGCGGAATATTTATTTTTTAATTCTGATTTGTTAGATCAGGATGCCTTCAAACAGCCAACTCAGACCAAATGTTCTAGGAAACCTAAAGGGATCCTAAAATAAAACAACAATTCATTTAAAATGGTTTTCAATTTAGAGGGATGTCTTGCTCCCAGTGCAGAAGTGATGTAATAAGACTGAGAACTGCATATTTTATCAAGATCATTTTTCAGAATGTGCCTGCAAACTAAAGCATGTGATTACATTAAAATTAAGGATAAATCATTGGCCAAAAAATAATAATAATAATAAAAAAAAAAAATTCCACATTTGTGAATTCAGCCCTGACAACCTAGCCTGGGAAAAGACATTTGTTTTCATCATGTTCTTTGGCTTGTTTTGAAAACTCTCTCTCAGGTTCTTGTGTTATATATACAGAACTGTGTCAGAGAAAGATGTATTTACATGATAGTTATGACTCTCCTGAAGGGGAGTTATTAATAGCTGTAAGTAAAATATCTGATGGGTAGAGCGCAAAAAGCTGAGCAGAATCACCCAGCCTTTGGGCTCGTGTCTTTGTCAGCAACTGAAGTAAAAAGGTGCAGAAAAAGGCAGAGTCTACAGTGGGGTAGGGCTGACAGCGACTTGCAGTATTTTACCTGAAATTCAGCTACATGCAAGCAAAAAAAAAAGGGGGGGAAAAAGTAGCGGAATGAAGGGAGACAGGGCATAACTGAGTAGGGAAAGTTTGCATTTTTTATGGCAACCTGAAAAATAATCGATATTGCATAAACTCCATGGACATGCAGGTTTCTGTTTTGCTGGATGATGCACATATTTGTGGTTTTATGCATAGTTTTAAAAATAGACCGTCGCTTTTCCAGCATGTCACTAAATTGTGGGAAAACGGGGAATTACAGAGCTTTCCTATGGAAGTTGTAACGCTGGAGCCCTCCAAGCAAACTCCTCTGCAAACTCGCCGTGTGCTCCCCATCCCTCTAGTAACGCCGTTATCCCAACTTTTAATCTTTTCCTTCGCCGCCAAAGCGTTCGGCCCCTGCGTCGTTGGGGTTTCACCCTGCGCCGGCGAACGCTGCTGGAAGGATGGAATCTCCGGCAGGATTTGGCGTGAGCGTTCCCGGATTGCCGAGCTGCCGCCCTTCTTTTCAGGGCTTTACGTTTCTGCCATCAAAATCAGCAATCTGCATAGCAACACTGAGCTCCGCGGGGTAACACGTTTCACTCACCCAAACGGGGAGGAAAAGCACAAGCGATAATTCTCCATTTACAAATTTTTAAACAACAACAGGAGAAAAGGAAGGGGAGCGTGTTAAGCTGCCGCTTTCAAAAGCGATAGATATTAGGGGCTCAAATACTACGTTTTCATCTACGTGCAGTGGAAATCTCTCCCCAGGGGGTGGGGGGGCCAATATGCAGACATAGATGCACACAGACACAAAGAAAAGTCGAATAATTCAAAAAACACTTAGAGAATCGGATTCAATTTCTAACTGGGTCACAAATGCAATATAGTCAGCAACCTGCAGCAAAGGGGAAAAAAAAGGAAGAATAAAAAAAAAAGACAACCCCCCCCCCCCGGTGCCGTGTAACTCAGCAGTCTGCGATTCCTGGTCATGAGAGGCCACAGCATTAGCCAGGCAGGGTGCTGCGGGTCAGGATTAAGAGGTATTAACAAATTCATATGAAGGAAGCTTGCCCGGCACCTGCCCACAATTTCCCCCTTCTCTTCGTCTCCCTTCCATGTGAATCAAAATTCTCTTCTTCTCCTCAGAGGAGGAGTTAAAAATAAAATAAAATAAAGCGATTCTAGGTAAAATTTGCATCCCTGAGCTGCGAAAAGGATTTTTAGCTCAAAAGCGACATGAGAGGAAGAACTACGTGATTATTGTGCTTATGGTGTGAAGGATACCGAGTTCAAAAATGCTTCAAGACACGTGCATGCGTGCGCATGTACACACACAGAAGTGACAGTAAACAGCATCTACCCCTGTTCTAAGACATACAGCAAATCCTACAAACTATTAAAAAAAAATACAGACCTGGAATCTCCATCTGCACAATGGAAAAATATTCTGACCTCAAACCCGTTGCAGGAGCAGTAAATTCAGGGTTAAGTCTCTGGATTCCTGTCTGATACTCTCAGCCTTTCATCATGTCTCTATGAATTTTTATTCCTGCACTCTGGGGTAAATTAAGGCTGATGGTGTCAATACGGACTTTTGAGCCCTGTTTCGACATTTCTTACGTTTCGCCTTTGTAATTCAGGCCCTTTAAGTTTGATTTTTCGACAATTTAGAAGGAGGACTTGGGGCTTCTAATCTGCTTTTGAAATGCCATATTTTCCAGGAGCCCATTTCCCACTGAATTCCACCCCCAAATGATCCTCTGCACCTCGTGTCAAGGCAGTGGCCATTTTCCCAGGCAGAATAAATTCCTCCTCATTCACTTCCAGCAACCTGATGGCCAAGCAAAACCTTCCACATCACCCAGAGCCGGAGCACCCCAAAGCTATGGAGCTCCTCAACTATTTGCTCGTGAAAAAACAAGCCCCCGCCTCTCCCCCATCGCCAACCCTTCAGGAAAAGCTTGATGCGTTTGGGATTAAAAACGTGATGTGTCTGGGATTAAAGCAGAACACGTCTAGAGACCTCGCAGCGCTAACCAACCAGAGGAGTTATCTAATGCGCAATACATGTGATTGCTTGAATAATGTTGCAGGAGACGCCGCGTCCCTTCCTCCCGCACGCACACCCCTCCGTGCACGCACACACATGGTATTTCTAATAGGATCTCTTCTCCCCTCTCTCTCTCCCCCGCTTTCACAATCTGTCGCTCTCCAATCTGCCCACTCTGCTCTATTTTCCCATCCAATATTCCCCCTCTAACACCTTCCCCTCCTCGCCAGCCCCCATCCCTGCTCTCTCCATCTCCCCCTGCCTCCGGGCTCTGTTGGTGGCCACCTTAGTCCCAGCGCCGGGTTTTGGGTCTGTGGGCATTCAAAGCAGACTGGTTAAAAAAAAAAAAAAAACAGATGGAAAAAAAGCAATTTCTCCCCCTACTACTAGCACTTGAATAACGCGGTAACTAACCAGCTCCTCTAATAATCTGGTGCCTAAAATCAATTTTTCATAGTGAGGGACTACATTATTAATACTCAATCTTACTTGGTGCTATTTTATCAAAAACTTTACAAACAAGTTCACTATCGCTATCTCCGCTTGACGGAGGGGAAGAAACAGCAGAGGGAAGGAAAAGGCTCAGGCAGAGCTCCCCAGCAGGCTGGTAGCATCGCCTGAAATAAATTAGGTCTCCTGGGTTCCAGTCCAGTGCTCTACCCATTAGTCTCTGACTAAGAAACAAATGCAGAGGCCAGAAAATACATAAATTGAAGCAACACTTCGTGGTTCCTTGTAGTCTGTAGAATAATTACTAGATGCAGATGTAGCTAGAAGATGCCCGAGGCTTTGGTGATCCCAGGGATATATTTATAAGATCTGGCTTCTCCTCCAGACCATCCTGCTGCTCTTACGTGGTGTAGGAACTGTTCGCTCTGGCTGAGATTTGGCCCTGACTTGGGAAGCACAGGACACAAACACGTCTCAGCGCAGCGACTGGTTTAAGGAGTTCAGGGGAAGCGTCAGGCTTTATCTAGGCCTGGCAGGATTATGGAAATAAGTATTTAATTTCCCAGAAGAGAACAAGCTTGTGGCCAGCTTATGTGTGCCTACACATGGACACATAGGTACACACATGGGAGCAGGCTTGAAAGCTCCACCATGGCGCTCAAAGAGGGGGAGAAATGGGTTTTATGCAGTAAGATAATAACTGCTCTCATGAAGAGGGGAGAAAGACAAATTCACAATCTTAATTTATAGGTCTAGCTTGTGGGTGCCCCTTGCTTTGTGCCATGTTGCGCAGCTCATGGGGACAAGGCCAGCACGGACCCCATGGAGCATCAGGCATAGCAGAGCATCGAGTCCCTGCATGGGACAGGGAGATGTAGGGCAAGGACTGAGCTAGAATCCACTGGGATAGGTTCCTAGAAGAATAGGACATTCTGCTTCCCTTTCCAAAAGGATGAAAGGCCCTACTCCTAGGAGAATGAACCCTGCCACGTGCAGAAAGCATTAGAGCCAAGAAGAAACTGATGCCATTCCAAGCAAACACTGCACTTAAGAAGGGTTTTAAATAGGCAAAAAAACCCCACCAAATCTCCTTAAAAGTTCAGAAAGCTGAATGAAGTTCTCATCCCCACTCTAAATTCACATCTGCTGCACATTATACTTAGAGGAAAACAGGGTAGCCAATATCATGGACCGCTGCAACACAATGCCTGTAGGACACAGCAAGAGTCAGGGAGGGACTCAGCTTTCACTCAACCATGCAACACAGAACAAGGACCTGCTCCAAAAGATGTTCTCTGGAAACCTCCTGGTGTAGCTCATGGTTGTGACAAGGATTACTGGAGGAATCTCAGCTATTCAAGCTGTTCCCTTGCTTGGAACATCATGTCAGTACAAGAGACATGTGAACATACTGGAGACAGTTGAACAAATGGCCATGAGGATGATGAAGGGACCAGAGCTTCTCATATATGAGGAAAGGCCAAGAGCTGAGATTGTTTAACCTGGAGAATGCTCAGGACCGATCTTGTCAATGGATATAAATACCTGAAAGGAGGGTGCAAAGAGAAAGGAGTCAGGCTCTTTTCAGTAGTGCCCAGTGACAGGACCAGAAGCAATGGGCACGACTGAAACACAGAAAGGTCTGTCTGAACATCAGGAAATGATTTCTTTTATGGTCAGGTGGCTGAGCTCTGGCACAGGTTGTGCCCAGACAGTTTGTGGAGTCTCCATCCTCAAGATATTAAAAAAAATGTCTGGACACAGTCCTGGACAACCGGCTCTAAATGGCCCTGCTCAAGCAGTGGGCTTGGACCAGAAGATGTCCAGAGGTACCTTCCAACCTCAACCATTCTGTGATTCTATGAAATCTGCTTTAAAAAAAAAAACCTCTTCATTATGAAATTTCAAGCAAACGTTTTGATGCGCTCTTTTCAAATATGGCTTCCTAAACCATTTATTTATTACAAAGGCAACCAACTTTCCGAATCTGCTAAATTTCTGGTAAGAGGGCCATTCAGATCTCCCTGCAATAGCTGATGACTGCGAGAAACCGGAACAGCCGGATCACCCGGGGACATTTCCTGTTCAAAACTTTGAGGATGAAGCCTACAGCAAAGATTCCCCTGCACATCCAGCCTTCTTTACCAACAGGACAGCCTCCTTGCCTTGGGCAAGTACATCTTTATAGAAGGAATCCAAGAAGAAATCAGCCATAATAAAGGTGTGAAATATCAAAGCAATTTTTAAAAGGGCTCCCAAGCTGAACCCAAGGACTACAGACTTGTAAATACGACTTGCCATAGCTAGCAAAAGAAAAAAATTGCAATTATGCATACATACACAAATTCCTAAGATCTGTGGTAGATTTGTGAGGTGTGACTCATTCACCCAACAGCAAGGTGACACTGTGGTGACACAGCACTTGCATGCCTGAAAAGCTCCTGGCCACTTCCCCCTCCAAAATCTCTCAAAGAAATTTAACCATTGCAGCATAAGAGGGAACATCTCCTTCTAGATTCACAGCATGGAAAGTCAAAGACAAGGAGAAAAAGCTTTCACAGTGGCTGAAGTTGCCAGTAGATCATCCCAAGCATCCTGGGGCTCATCTTGCTCAAGTGACCTGAAAAAAGATCACAAATAGCAAGAGGACGAGGCCCACAGCCCATAAAAAGTTATTTGAGAGCCATCCCTTCTGAAAAAAAACCCCACTTAATATGTATTTCTAAAAGGTCTCACTATACCTGATGACAGAACAATAAAACAACGTCAGTAAGCAGAGCTACAGAAAAAGAATAGCTGCATTGGTCAGGAGGCCACTCCACTGTTGGACAGAAGACGCTGGACCAGATAAATCCTCACCATACCTCTTTGGTAATCCTGATGCTTTGCACATCCCATTTGGTTGTTTCAGACCTTTTGCGCCATCGCAGGAGTATAAAATCCATATTACATCTGACAAAATCTTCACTTCTAACTTGAAATAAAGAGTATCCCACCACATTTGACTGGTGTTTGCACTCTGTGGGATTCTCAGCAATAGATTTTGTAGTCACCTGGATCTATTATTGTGTGGTGGATGGTATTTCTCCAATATAGAGTGGATGGAAGCCTTGTACAAGAGTAGACCTGAGGTTAGCTTTGACTCCCGTAGGCTGCTGGACAATCATCAAACATGTTGCTGACAAGTTGGAGACTAGGGAAAATTCCACTACGGAAGGATTTTCTTAGTTGTCCTGCAAATGTCACGCCCTTGCACTTCTGTTCATATGATTGATGACTACACTCTAAAATGACGATATATTGTACAGCTGAGTCAGACTCATCTTACAGATCTGTACAACTTCTGCATGCACACGGCCAGGTACTAAGAGCCGCCTGCCCAGAGCTGGTGACCAGTACTTTCCTCACACCCAACTGGGAAATCCCCAACTCCAGGAGATCCTAAGTAGGGGTTTCCAAATCCCTTAAATTAGGCAAAACAAAAAAGTTCTCCTGCATGAGAAAAGTGACACTGGTTAAATATGTACTGGGAAAGGACACTAAGAGGAACTTTTTCAAATTAACTTGAAACAAACTCCCACTCTCGGGTTTGGTTGTGAGTCAGACAACTTTCATGTGCTAATACAAACACGTTGGAAAAATCAGGCTAGGGAGAGTCAAAAAGCTGTGCCCCGGCTTTAAGTAAGGACACAATCATCTTTTTAATTCCTGCTGTGAATGCAGATGCCTTAAAACCAGAAGCCTTCATATCCTGCTATCTCGTTCTGATGTTGGGTGCAAGAAGCTGTGCATTTCTTCAAGGTCTTTTCCAACCTAAATGATTCTAAACTATGATTGTCCCGCTTGATATTGTAGCCTGCAATACACCAAGCCTCATTTAAAGACTCCATAGCTTAGTGCGGAGGTTGCCCCCGTGGAGATCTCCTCTCCAGGAAGCCCACCCTAAGTCAAGTGTGCTCAGCTTGCACGGCCTTTTTGGAATCAGAGTAGCCCATTTCTCCACCCACGCCAAGTATCTGCCCTTTCGTTTCACCCAACAAGCGCTTTGTGTTGCTCAGCGTTCGCAGAACATCAAACCACCTCTGGCCTGAGCCAACCCCTTTCAACAAGTGCGGCTGGGAGGTAGGAGCAGCACACGAGCGCGCCAGCGCAAACTTGCCGCGGCCCCGGCAGAGCTGCGAGCGCGCGCGTCACCTCTCCAGGAACTTGTTTGTATTCTTGGGAGAATGTTGAAAAATATCTCTGACCCCCAAACATTTACCTTTTGATCGGAGGTTTCCAATGTTGCTGTAGTGTATTAAAGCTGAGATGCTCATAAAAAAACCCTTTGTGTCAACATAGTAAATGACTCTAATTAGGCTGGTGGTGCAATGAAAATGCTTAATTCATTCTGATGAGGCAGAAGGAAGAGCTAAAATGTTTATAGACAATGGGTGAACAGGGAGATATAATGCTGAGTGCCAGCTTTAAATGCAAATTACCGCAGAAATCTTTCCCTCTTCACTATCCCATTCCTCCCCCTTCCTCTCTCTGTCGCCAGCACCACACTGTAATCTCCTAGTGCAGTAATTAGAAGTGAAAGGAGCCACATAGAGGGGCCTCTAAAGGCAACACTAAAGAGAATTACAGAAAAAAAAATACCTGCCTTTAATAGAAGGCAGCACCATTTTCCAAAGCACACCACCACTGCAGCACTTAGCATGGTGGCAGGACCAGAGAGGTGATAATTTGGAGGAGCGTTACTGAAATGGTATGTAAATTTGTTGCATTTCACCCCCACCCCCCCTGTCTGAACTGGCTTCATCTCTAGTGTCTGTTCATGGGGTTGGGGCCACTTTGCCTTTTGGAAGAAGGCCAGGCCAGCAGCAAGAAGGTAATATTTTGGGGAGGGCAACTCTTGTGGTGTTTCTTCCCCTCACCAGAAGTGTGGAGTTGCAAGTGGACCAGAATGGTAAGCTTGAAAAAACTCAGCCTGGAAGCTGCTGAGAGAGAGCAAACATGGAAACCTTGCACAGTCATCCTTAGAAATGTTTCTCGTCCTGTTTGCAGTATCTCAGCTTCTTTTTAAAAGAAGAGAAATTACACAATCAGTGAGAAAGAAGAGGTGAGAGAAGGAAAGAGGACAGAGGATGGAGTGAAGGTAGCCAGTGAAAGGTTTGCATATGAGACTTTTGTCTTTCAGATGTTCTCATTTGAAACCTCTGGAATAGCTTTTCCTTGGGAGTTTTAAGTGAAGAAATGCTCCTGCTGCCAACTTCACAGTGCCTCACATTTTAAGATCTCCAGTATCAGCATGGACACAGCAGTGTACAGATGTGTCTGAGTTGCACATCTGGAGCCTGAGCTAAAATTGGAGTTTGTTTCATCTTCTGTGAATTAAATCCCACTCCAGCATAGAACAAATCCCCTTTTCCTTCCCACACACAGGCGCACAAATCACCCCAGCACAGCAGAAGGTCAGAACAGGAGACCAGAAAAACCTGTCACAGTCCTAGAGCACAAGCCAAATGAACTAGTAAAAAGCTGCTGAAATTACACTCTGGATTCAAAGGATTGAAATCCTTTGAACAGAAGTATTTTTTTTCTCCTCCTCGCAGCGGCAGGTGAATGTGTCCCAACATACACAAGCAGGACAAGGCAGCCCTGGGCTTTTGCCACCAAGAGCTGGCCAGGGCAGGGGAAAGGGGTAGATATCTGGTAGCATTTTTTGCAGGGATGATGAATTTTATTGCCTTTCCACTCTAACACGGTTGTGTTGTCAGCAGACAAGGTCATGCTCGCTCTGAGCACATCACTTAACACCGCGCTCATCTCTCTAGACGAGCTCGGTGACGTGCCCTGCACTTTTCTGGAGGTGGCCGGACCACAGCAGCCAGCCTGGGCTTGTTTTTACTTGAGGGATTTAACACCCTTTAGAAAAGCTGCAGGAGGCTGAGCCGTGCTGCTGGAGGTCAGCGGTCAGGGCCCCGCTGCCAGATCACGTTATTTTACCTGCTCCAAATCAAGCCGGATTTCCTGACTTAAAATATTTTTATTTGTTAAAGACACCAAGATCATATTGTTCTCCCTTAAGGCCAGTATGCAGGAGGTCCAGCTACATCCCAGAGCCTGGGCAGAGTCACATTCCTGCAGGACAGTTACCACAGAGGTGATGCTGCATTTACGTGTTGCATAAATATAACGCGGCACCCTCCTCTGCACATCCTCCTCTGCATAAGCAGGGCCACGGAAGCCCAAGAAAACAAAGCCAGACTTGCAAAAAGGCACGGCTTGCTTGCGCCTCCGATTCATTCCCAAGGCTGGGCTCAGCTCATTCATAAAAGATCTCCATCTGACCCGCAGAGCCACCTCAAAGCCCTGGAGTTTAGGGGATGCTGGGCTCTGCTGGAGGGTGCCCCTGGGCACAGCGCAGCGTGCCAACAGCTCCCTCTCCCCCGGCCGCGAGCATCCCACCGTCTCCTCCTCTCTCTCCCTCTCTGTGTTTGCTCAGTGAGACAGAAGCAATACCAGTTTGCAGCACAATAAACCATGTAAAGGAAGCATCAATTAACTAGAATACATGGATATAGTATTTAATTAACTATAGGCTCACAGTTACCGTATGATGTCATGGAAACCTCGAATCTCCTGGGTGCTGCCTCACACATGCCAACCGGGAGTTGGAGCCATCACAAATCCCATGCAAAGTTTGAATCCTGACATTTTTAATTAAAAAAAAAAAAGGAGAAAGATTCTGACTCTCTTAAGTACCTTTTAATTGACATAAATGTCTGCACATCTCTGGTAGTGCAGGAGCCGTGGCTGGGATGACTCCTGCAGGTTGGAGGCCAGCGGCATTACTCACCCGCTCAAGGCCACTGTCATTAACCATGGCTTTGTGGTAAGGAAGTAGAAGAACGAGCCCACAAGGCTCTAAGGAAAAAAAAGAGGGCAGACTCATACTGGAAGAGTTTTCAAGGATATAAGATAATACACTGCATTTACACTGCCTTTGGTATGAGGGTTTCACAGCTCTCTGCAAAACAAACGCTGATATTTGAGGCCAATTTCCTGATTCCTAATTCGGTATGAAAGCATCATTTAAGTCTACAACTTCTTGTTCAGCACCAAGAGAGGCAACATGCCCTAGTTCAAATACTGAACAATATGACCTCATCCATCTAAAAAGCAAGCGTTATTTTTACAGCATCTACAGCTGAGGAAACTGAGGCACAGGGAGGTTGGGACCATTGGTCCCCAAGTCAACGGCTGTTGAGTGCCAGAGCAAGGAATGGAGCTGAGACACTCCAGCATGTGCTGACTGGTCAAGACCCAGGAGTGGTGGAAGAGAGACCAGGACCCTTGCAGCACTGCTGGCAATGTCCAAGTGCTGCTGATCCCCCAGGATGAGCTCAAAGCCATTCAGCAGCTCTGCTCACACCAGGTTTGTCGGGGCCTCTCATGCACCTCAAATAACTGCTAAATAATCCAAAGGTCCAGCTTCCCAAGTACCAGGCTGCTGTAGTAGGTACTGAAGTCAAATCTTTGTAGTCCATAAACACCAATCAGCCTCAAACAGCACGGTGATAGAAGCAGTTTAATTCTCCAGCTGGAACATTAATACTTTCATTCCATTTCTAGCAAGAGATTTGTTGCCCAATACTAATTTTGTCCCCACACCTTAAATTACAGGAAAAGTCCTGTATTAAAAACCATTAGGCTGACACATACTTGTTGTACTGGTTCAGCCATCATAGTTTTATGCTGCCATCAGTTGCCTCATCATGCAGGCCGACGCTGAACTCAGCAACAGTCCGTCACAAGTCTTATTTCAGACAGTCCTGCCATAGGTTCCTGTGGGCCCAGCTCCTCCACTGCCCACTGTGGTGCCACCATCACCTGCTGGACACAACAGACAGAGATGG
>JAVSBS010000472.1:0-42894 GCA_033124195.1 Coracias cyanogaster | reverse complement strand
TCACCTGCTAGACACAACAGACAGAGATGGCTCCTCAGGGGCCCTTCACATGGAAGGACACCACCACAAGAGCTCAGCAAGATGCAACCAGCCCCAACAGAAGCCACCCCCAACAAGAAGCTCCTCTAATCGGCTCCTGGTTGATACAATCCTGGCCTCACCCACCACCCCAGCCACGACCACCCGGGTGAGGGCAGAGCCACAGAGACACAGGTGGGCCAGGTTCTGCCTCTGGAACATGGAGCCAATAGGAAAAACAAAACATTCTGCTGGGTTCTGACTCATCCACAGGTCAACTCCAACTTGGGGCCTACAACTCAGGCCCCAGCACTTCAGCATGGCACACCTTCCTTTAGTGCTTTGACAGTAGAACATTAGACTTAAATACACCGAGACAGGTAAGTACAATATTATTTTCTGTGAATGAAGGTACAGGCTCATTCTAAGTATCCATTGTCTCTGTTTATGTGCGAATTAGTTTATGGATTGTTCTTGACAGAGCTACAGCACCCTCCCTTAAGGGCACTGCTGATATATCACCTTTGAAAGAGAATCACAATTTATTCATTCAAACACAGAGCTAAAGATAGATGTGCACCGGAATATTTTGAAATATTGCATTATATATAAAATGGAATAGGGGGAAGCTAAATTACACAGCTATAATTACTTAGAGTTCAGGTGGCATCGTAAATAATCTATTCACTACTCGTTCGGTGTTTATTATGTCACCAGAGCAATATAATTAACATGGTATAGATGGGAACTACGCGAGGCAGATGCCTAATACAGCCAGATCAAACACGCTGTGACGTAAGTATAAAAACCACACAAACACGTACTATGTCATTCATGAAAATTCATATCAAAGTGGGGAAAAAAAGATTAGAAAGCAGGAGTTTGATGATTTCGAGGCCCTAGCCCTGCTAACAGCACCAGCACCTCTTTGGAATAGTCATAGTTAAATTTATGGGCACGCTTCAGTGTTTACATTACAGGGGCATCGATGGGTTTGCGTTGACCGTGTTCATGCTACCCATGAAATTCTTTCTGTGCTGCTCTAAAATTGGCTTCCTGGCTGGTTGAAATGAAATAGTTACAAGGAATAAGAAGTTGTCAGACAAACGGGAATCTGCACCATCATCATCATCCAGTCCTGCACCACAAATACCCGAGGCCAGATAGCCAAACTGAATTTGCTTGGGTATTACAAATAAGGTGTTAAAACAAAAAACCCGACAAAAATATGAAGAAAATAAAAATGTATTACCAAGGGGACAAAAAACCTCCAAACATCAGAAGTCTCAATACAATAGTTAAAACGTTAAGAAAATATTTCCTGTTTTACCTTGAAAGCACAAGATTTGTCCAGTCAATTCTTGTTTCCAAAAATCTCTACTTACACAGGTAAGAGGTAGATACAAGTTGGCACTGGAGGAAAGTTTTAGAAACAAGTGAAGGTGCCTTTCACCACCTTAAAGAAGGAATGAGATAAGCAGGTGGCAAACTTTAAAAAGTCCATTAAAGAAACAGATAGCTTAGAGGAAAAGGTTTTCAAGAGGGTTTGTTTGGGGAATGACAGCACAAGGGACTGGAAAATAACCTGCTTCTCTCCGAGTCCAAGGTGTCCTTAAGTTTCAGTTGCATGAATCACAATATTTTTAGGGTCTTTGAAAAACAATTGGATTGGCGTTACTCCATTTCTGACTCACTCCTTTCATTCCCATAACATTTTGCTGGTTGCCATTTCCCTATAGATATTTTCCCCCCCTTAATTTTATTTCTATAGCAGGGAAAGCAAAGGGAAGAAATAGAGCAGGTGGACAAACTCCAACCATTCCCCTGAAACTGGAGGTGAGAAAGTGAGTCAGAAATCAGATTTTTTTCCCCCCTTACACCTTCTTTTTGCTGCTGTAACCTCTATTTGCAGAGAGTTTATTACAGGCTTCTCCACAATATACCAGCAGAGGAGTTCTGCAGGTTTCCTCTTTTACTGCTTTCTTGGTCAAATCTGAATACTCTAAAGGCAAGAGGACCTTTCCTCCAGCCTTGAGCTCTCCACTACTATTAAAAACCCATCTCCAAGCTTAACTGCACCCTCCAAATCAAAAGCAATCGAGCCCTGGAGGACACATCCTTCCCAGGGCTGCAGCCCAGCCTCCTGCAGCACCAGCTTCAGCTTGGCTTTTGAATACATTATTTAGAATCATAGAATCATTTGGGTTGAAGACGACCTTTAAGATCATAAAGTGCAACCATTAACCCAGCACAGCCAAGTCCACGCTTATATGGAAGACTGGAAGATTCCTGAATAGATTGGGCAAAACTAAAAACCTCATCATTCCACCCAGCTTCAATGAAATCACAATTTTCATTTTCCTGCAGTCAAATCGCAGGTACAAACGATGTCCTTTAAGAGTTTTGGCCCAGTGTTGAGCTTGTTCTTGGCCTGCCTCATCGCCTCGCAGCAGAGGTGCGAGCGGGCTGGCTTTCTGCCGGGAAGAAGATTCAGGAGGTTAGACGCAGCGCAGAGGCAAGCGCTGTGTCTTTTATTAAACAGCATCTGCCCTTCTCCTGGATATATTACTTTATGCCAAGTGGTGTGGATGTGGGTTGTTTTTTTTTTTTTAAGTAAAGAATATTTAACGTCGTATCAAAAGAAAAATGGTCCCTTAAATTATTAGTGGCATGTCCTCTGCGCTGTGGAGGAACAAAGCTCACTCTCCCAATGTGCCGCACCAGAGTTCAGGAGCAGCGGTGACAGTCAGGGAAGAATTTATGGTCCCCAGAGAGAGATCTGTGAGGGTCCTGCAGAACAAGATAAAATATTTGTGGGTTGTTTTTCTTTTTTTCCTCCTTCTTCTCCATGGGGGTAGCAGTGATGAAAGACAAGAATCCATTTCCCAGGGACCAAAACCCCACCAAAACACCTTCCTCTCCTGGAAGACAGACTTGGGTTTGCAGAGGAAAGTTGTTAATCTAGTTTTGTCTCCATGATGCTCTTTCCTCTGTTCCCAAGAAATTTTGCAGCGTGAACAGGAGTTCTCCAAAGGTTAAAAAACAAACTGTAGAAAAGGCAGGAGAAAGCAGCACGCTGGGTTCCCTTGCCCTTGGGCCCTCATGATTTTTGAGCATTTTTGAGGTCTATGGGGCACGCTTCCTGATTGATGCGATTTGTGAACACTTGCAGAGGACACTCCATCCAGGTGTCACCAGGGAAGCTGCTCAGCCTCATGCTTTTAAATGTCTTTTGGTGGCTGCTCCCTCGGGACCAGGCTGAACTAGGAACTCAGTTGGTGGCCGCAGTTGGAGTGCAATGGAGAGGCTTTGGGTTATTTCTCTAGAACCTTCTCTCAAGGACCGAACGCCTCACAAGCTGTCATTACCAAGCCCTGCACTGAAAATTGGTATGAGCCCTGCACAACTGTACCAAAAATGTAACCATCAGGTTTCTGGCACTGGAGCAGAACAGCCTCACACTTGCTGAATGGCTGCACCACCATTTTAGTTCTCCTGCCCACAAGAAGACAATCTCTTCCAAACTTGCCCATATTTTTTTCCTGCAGAGGAGCATCACAGGTTAAAATCCTGCACCCTCAACACCCATCCACAGCACAGCACTGAAGACAAAGGGCAGAGACATTCAGGACCTATGCTCTGCCCCACGCCAGCCTGGTTAGATGGGTGCCTGCTCTCTTCCAGCAGCTCTCCAGCCACTTTAACGTGGTGGTGTGCTGGAGACAGAGCTCTGCCAAGAGCTGCAGCAGAGGATGTCTCAGCTGAGCACATCAGCTTCGACGCTGAACTGTGTGAACACAGCCCTGCGGCTGAGGGTCCAGAACCAGCTTTGTCCAGGTCAGCATCTGCTTGTGCACTGACCACCATCGCTTCAGCATCTTTAAAAGGAAGAGCAGTGTGTCATTGCAGCCACATCATCTTGCAGGCAGGAGTCAGCCTGATCCAAAGCCCCTCAAAAGGGGATAGGAGCTTTTCTGTAGACTCAGCAGTTATTTGGATCTGGTTTGGAATTCCTGTGTCGCCATTATCTTCAGTATCATCCTTCCATTTGCAAAGTTTTTTCCTCCCTTGTCAGCCAGAACTGCTCAGAACATTTCAAAACAGGTCAATTGAGTTATTTCAAGTTGTGCTCCTGCCCCAAAGTCTACAATGGCTTATCCACTGACTTCAACCCAGGCCCATGGAGCATTGCCTCCAGCAAGCAGCAAGATTCCAGAGTAACCACCCCAGAGAGACAATCACTGGCTGATGCAAAGCACCAAAGGTCAGTTTACTCCAGTAGTGCCACTGTAATTAATTCTAGCTAAAAGTTCTTCATCTTTTTGAACACATCCTGTGAACAGATAGGTGCCTTCCATGTTAGGTTCTTCATCTTGAGGCACTCAGCTTCAATACAGAGGAAGATCATGAACGGGGCTGACCACCAGCACCAGCGATGCTCACACCTACCCACCAAGGGACCTGGCTGCAAGTTGTATTCAGTACCGCCTTTGGAGCAGGGGCAAAACCCCCCCAAAGTCAATCCCGTGCATAAGCCAGAGGAAACCACTTTCTTCTGCACCCATGTGAAAAGGTTGAAAGCTACAGGCAGGTTTGCTGACCACCCAAAGCAAGCACAAGCCGCTATAGAGCATCTCTGGTCTCAGCTCACTTCAACTCCCACTACACACTTTTTTTCCAGGCCCCTAAACAAAATCCCTCATCAGGGGACTGCTTTCTTTGAAAATTAGCAAACTGCACATCTCACTTTCTGGTAAGAAGATTTCAAAGGCGGCTGCAGTCTCCCCTTTCTGCTGCAGGGAAGTGGAACTAATTACATGGCAGTTTTGAAGTGCCACTGGGCCAGTTTTGCCCCCTGGGCTCCCACCAAGGCAGTCACAACCCATCGGACAGTCTCAGTCTCTCTGCTTCCAGAGCAGCGAGGCACTCCGGATGGAGCGACAACGGCAGTAATAGATTTGATCTTATTATATTCATTTAGAAAGATGTTTATGGCAGGCTGACATGAATTTCAATGCAAGCCTCGCTCTCTTCCCATAGCATCTGCAGCTCCCAGAACCTGCAAGTGGCGGCAAACACCTTGCTCCTTAAAAACTGAAGTTGTAGGTCAAAATGAAAAAAAAATGTTACTAGAGCCCTGTGTTATCTGAGCTCTTCACAGTTTCGCAGAGGTGTTCGTGTGGCTCAGCTCTCAAAAATAAGAGCTAACAACCACACCTGGTATACGCACAAGGCTCACGAAGACTCTCACAACACTACAGAGGTAGAAACATCTCCATTTCACAAAGGACGCAGGTCCTCAAATCTGTGCAAGTCTGTAGGCATTTACTTGTGGAGACCAGCGAGCTCTGGTACACAAATAGCTACAAGGCTATCGAGACTGAAATAGCGACGAGTCGAACCAGGACCATTCCCCACCACAGCAAACCAAAAGCCAGATCCCCAAACGCTGCCCGGGGTCTCCTGGGCCCCAGTCCTCCCATCTCACCCTCAGCTATCGCCAGTTCCCATCGTGGCAGCAGTTCAGATCAAGGCTAATTGTATTTGAATCTACAGGGCACCAATTTTCCAGCGAAGGGGTTTTAATCTAACATGCAGATCTCTTGTCTACATTCACATCACCCCAGAGACCCATCACATAGGTCATTTGTGCATACACAATCTCAGTAATAGGATGCACAATTTTAAAATGGCTAAATCTGTAGAGAAGAAAAAAAATGTTATTACAGGAGGAAAAAGAAAAGATTAGCTCACAGGCTGAGATCATGTTTGCCAAGTTTCCACCCAGAGAATTATTCCAGTACCGAATTCTATGCTACCAAAATAACGGGTTTATACAGCAGGCATTGTGCCAGCTTTTTGGCTATAATTATAGTGTTTTCCTCTCTCAAGTTCTTTATTGATATCTGGATTTATTTTTTTTTTAAAAAAAAGGAGGAGGTGGAGAAGCGATTTTATACGTTCAACAAACTACAGCAACACTTGATGCAGTTAAAAACGGGGAAGTTTTAACAACCTGCTAGCCTCCAACTTCACAGGAAATGTCAGTGCCACTATCAGACTTTAGAGAAACCCCAGGGACCCATTACTGCGGTTTGAAGATGTCCCTGCACTTCCCTTTTAAGTCGACGCCGGAGCTGCTTGCTTCACTCGGTTGCTGCTGTGCTGCACAATATTCCTTTGAGGAGATGCTTTGCAGTGACAAAATAACTGCTGACAATGTGAATACTGACTTCATTTTAATTTTGTTTTACATTTCCTTTGCTATGTTTTGATCCTAAAAATCTTTAGAGTGCAATTTTTTTTTTTTCTTTATGATAATAAAGCAACTATTTATACAGTACCACGGAGTCATTTCGTTGCTTCTTACCAACCCCACCCTTTTTCCCGTTTTCCCCCCATCCAAAGGGAGTGGGTTGTGAAGGTATGACACATCCTCGGCGTTGTTTCAGTAAAGAAAAGAAGCGGAAGGGAAGAGAAGCACCCTAGAAAGAATGTAAAGATCAGCAGTGACACAAAATTGGGCAACGCTTTTTGGTTTTTTGCAAGCTATAGAAACAAACATTGAAGAACGTGATGTCAACACGACTGTCAGGGAATCAAGCCCTTGTGACAGTCATCGCTTGTAGAAGATGCTCGTTTCCCATCCCATCCTCATCCCAAAAGAGGCAGCTGACAGCAGAAAGTCCCAGTCCAAGAAGCTCTCTTATTCAGGGATGCTTTTGACCGAAGCCTCAATAAATTCCCTGAATCCAGGACATTATTACTACTTCTGGAAAACCTTTTATAATTCTGGGAAACTTCGCCACCACCACTGAAATTAAAATTGCACCAGCCCTGGACCCAGGAACAATTAGCCCAGCAGAGATGACTCCTGATATTCTTTCCCATATAATAACCGATATCCAATATACCCCAACATTGTGAAGATCTCTGTAAATGAAGTGACATCTCTTGCTGGACAAAGCCTGGATATGTTATCCTTCGGTGATAGGAATCCTAAGGGGACAACTATTCTCCCTCGCTCAAAAGCTTACTTAATTGTTCCAGTTGCTGGAAATTTTAAACAATTTCCCCAGTCACTATGCCAAGTTGTGTTAAGCTCTTTGTCTGGCTGATACGCCAACCAAAGGCACGGGGAGATAAGGAGAGCTGTGGGAATTACACAAACCAACTTACACAGCTCCTTCCTTCAGCTTCGCCCCTATTTTTACTACTTATTATTATCATCGCATAACCAAAGCCAGCAGCTCTTTCACCTCCAGCGCCTTGGCTACGCTTACACTAGGAGGACTCTGAAACCAGGACCCTGCATTTAACACCTTTTTTGTTCACCTCCCTTCTCTATTTGCTTTATTTTCCAGTAAAGCTCTCTATATTTCCCCTATTTATTTCAGTATTCCAACAGCAGGGTGGGCGTGAAGGACACAGATTTATCTTCTGCATCTGCGCTTACTTTCCCAGGTAAGATTTTCAGTGGTGATAATGGTGGGAAGAACTAGATTTTCCAAGAACTATGATTTTCCAAGTCTCCTATGATTCCCAAACAGCACCACAGACCCTGTCCTTGGCTAGATAAACCAAAGGCCCGCACTTGTAGTATTAAGAAAACATTACTTCTTGGCATTTATTCTTAGAAATTGTACCTTCTTGCAAGATGTGTCTTTACTGAGCAAAAAAAACCCTCCCCTTGCCCATCTCAACCACGTTTGCCACCATCTGCCTAGACAAGAAGTTGGTGAAATCCTTTTGCGAGGTATCTCCTCCCAGGATCAAACTACAATGCAAAGGTCAGAGCATTTAGCAAAGGGTTGTATTTCTATAGCTCTCAGGTGCAAAGGTTGATCTATATTGGATTTCAGAAAGGCTACATCTTCTCCAAGAAGCAGTCATAAGAATCATTACATTTAGTCATCTGTTGAGGGCTTGGCACCTTTAAGTGGACCTTTCCCATCAGATCAATGAGCAGGTCATTAGCAATGTAGTGTGGGATCCTTGGAAGGGATTGATCTCAGGTATGAAATAGTTACACAACTTGCAAGCCTTCCTGGAGCTGGAAGAAGCCAGTGTGTCCTCTCAGACCTTTCCCCCAGCTCACACACACAGTTATTTGTCAGTACGGTCACACCGCTCCTTTTGCACCCAAATGATAAAGAAGCTGGTCCTCAGCACATGACCTCCTTCCTCTGGTTCTGGCCATAAGACGCTGCCAAAGAGTATGACTTCAAGGACAAAAACCAACAAGCCAGCTCTTCTCTCCTCATTTGACCTCCCGATGGATTGCCTTTGCACACCTCGTGGCTGTCATTTCATCCCAAACCGTCATGTGAAAATTTCTCTGTTTCAACATCACTAAAATAGAAGCATCCAGTTTCCTGGTGCTTTTTAAAATGTTGCTGCTTTGTGTAAAGCCAGTTCAACCCCGCACAAAGACAACCTCCAGGGCAGACCTTCAAAACTGCATGAACTTGGGCTACTTTGGTACTAACAATGTTCCTAAGGGTTTGAAGAGCCAACATCATTTCAATATTGGGTTGTTCTTCAATGTCATGTTCTACCTATACGTTGTGTCAAGGATGTTTCCCTTCTCTATAGCCTTTTCCCCATTATAATACCAGGATACAGAAGAGTGCAAACAGGAGTTGTCTTCCCTCTAAAGTCCCTTCTTCCCTCCTCCTCCAAGAAGAAAGCCAACAGGAGCTAGGGACAACCAGAAGAAATCACTCTGCACTCTGCTCCTTCAAGATCCTCAGTCAAAAACCAGAACTGATGTCAAGACTACTACCAGCCTGCAAGTGTTCCTCCTCCAGCAAAATCATCTTCTAGAACTTCCTGATTCTCTATCACTTGTAAAATGTTTCCGAGACTGAAAATTAAAAATAGTTCAGGGGCAGCAACTGAAACATTTCAGTTTGAAATAATGGAATTGTAGCTTCAAAAACCCCATAACGCTTTTTGAAAAAGCTTTTTCTAAAAAAAATATTTTTCTTTTCCAGAAAATCTGAAGAACATGGTGTACAGGTAGGTACTCATTCCACTGAAAAGATTAAAAGTTTTTTCATTTTGAAAAAAAAATCCGTTAAATGCTCTCTTTGGGAATCAGCTCTAAAAGCAAAATGGTTTTGGGGTGACATCGGCAGTGACGGAGCAGGGCCAGCAGTACCCCCGAGCGCTGCCGGCCACACACAAAGCAGGGCACATCTCCCATTGCACACTCAGTAGACAAGACCACAATGTCCTCAGCTCTCTCCATTTCAGCAGAACTACGGTGCTTTATAGCTGCAATCTTGGCCCAGAGTCCCTACCTCCAGACACTTAAAGGTCTCATTTGTCCCTTCCTTAAGTGGCCTTCCATTGTGAAGAGCCCCACTGGTTTCACTGGGGCCATGCAGCCCAGAAACACCCGCAGCATTAGCCTCCTCCGTGCTCCCTGCAAGGTTTTCCCTGCGAATCAATAATGCTCCTCTCCCGACCTTAAACCGATTTCATGGTAGGATGGAGGCAACCGCCAGTCTCCGACGTTGGCCTCCAATCCGGTGTCACAAGCTTTGCCACTTCAGCAAGATGGGTGCTTGCCAGCAGGAGCAGGCGGCTCAGGATGCAGCCTGTATTCCGCCTTGGAAAAAAAAAATATATTAGTTTTAAATGCAAGTCGCAGCTTTATAAATGCCAAGAAATTCCTCTTGCCACGTGAACGTTTCCAGAATGCTGTGCTGAATTAAATGGATGCCGCTCGCTTTCGGATCCACACACAGAGACAGCTTGATAGATAAATACATTTAGGGGTGCAGACAGCTCTGGTCAGTGGACAATTAAGGATGGGAAGACGACCGTGCCTGGGTAGCTTCAGATCCAGCTCACAAATTATTCCTGCTAGAGAATTCTATTAGTAATATTTGCATCTTGCTAATAGAAATCCAATTACTCAGAATGACTCTGAGCACATTATCCGTTTCTAGCAAAATTTGCCTTATTCCGCAAACAGATTTCTGCTTCATCGTCACTTTACTTTTGTTCCTGCGGTCCTCTGGGATGCAGCATCCTTCAAGGACATGTCAGAGGAGCACGCTATCCCGTCAGCCTCTCGCTTTGAGGCCTAGCAGCTGAATCACCCCCAGCCCTATTTTCTTTTGCAGTGTTAGATTAGCGAGAGGGCTTATGACCTGCCATCTGTCACTGCAGTCTGCTGACTGTGAGTCTCTGCTCGCTCCGCAACATTGCTGAGGAGGTGGAAGGCTTTATGGGGGGGGAAGGCGGGGGAAAGAGCCTTTTCATCCTGCTGCTGCTCCTTGCTCCGAAGCCATCCCTTAAAGCCATAGTTTGCAAGCCCAACAGAGGATGCACCGGTCTCATCGGAGAGGAGAGCCACCCATCAAGGACTTTGAAACGCGGCAGCATTTGCCGTGCAGGGGCTTGCGCGGCGTGACGACAAATCTAGCGGTACCTCGGAGGCAGCCTGCTCTGAACCTGCGGCTCCCGCATGCTGTTTGATCACACCTGCTGAAGCTTTCCCAGCCTTGCCAGGGAGAGCCAGGCAATGTGACCATGCATCTGGCTTCCTGGCAAGGAGAGGGCTGCCTCTGGCCCCGCGCCAGCGCAGTCCATCTCCTCCTGAAAATAGTGCACCATTTAAAAAAAAAAAAAAGCTGCGCATCCCTCCAAGCTTGCACAGCCCCCAAGGAGAACTTTGTCACCCACCGTGGATGGGAGACGCGAGGATGGTTCCACAGGATTGGGAAGCAGACCACAGGGTTTGGGAGAAAGCAAAGCATCGACTGTTGAATTTTGCTGCTTGATTTAAAGTAATCTGGTTGCAAAGCTCCTGCCCTGAAGAAAGGAAATAACTTTTCATTGCAGCAAGGAGTCATAAGACAGCAACTCTCCTTGAAAGCTGAGGGAAGGAGTGTTCCCACCTCCTGTTGGTTTGCTTGGAAAAAAAAAAAAATCTCTGCATAACTTCTCCAGTATTTTCCACTGAGCCTCAGTATAATTGTACCAGAACTTACCAGCTCCATCCCCGCTAGAGCAGATGGGACTTTTTCAGATCAACTTATTTCTGTCTTAAAAACAAGACAGTGTACAACAATGTGAGGAAATCAGCCCAGTTGTGCTATCAGACTGCTCCCCACAGCAGTTCCTTCAACCTCCTGTTCCTCAAACAGCTTTTACTTAAAAGTCTAGCCTAAGCTGAGCTCCCGGTTTCTCTGCTTGGATGTGCGCTCAGGTCATTTCCCCTCAGCCTCTGGTGAGCAACCACTATCATTGTAAAACGACAACACGTAAGGAAGAACCAGCAGCCTGAGGATGAAAGACCTGATTTTGGACCTCGTGTGCCATCAGCAAGAGCAAACCTGCCCACACACCAAGCCCTGGTGCTTGGGGAGGAGCAGTCCTCCAAACTGGCCTCCAGATAGATTCCTTGCCTTCAGACATCATTCAGGTCTGGCCAGCATTGGGCTGCTCACGTCCTCCTATACCATAAGAAAAATTTCTGGAGATGTTTCTCCAGCTGAAAGCGACAATTCAGGAACCAAAGGAACGGAGCAAGTTAAATTATTTCTCCAACCTGACATCACCAGGGACTGTTGCAGCAGAAGCTGATTCCACTTTGGAGATCCAAGTAGTCTCAGCCAGAGCCCTAGTAACTGGAAAGGAACAGGGCAGGGGGGGAAAGCTGCCAACTTGCCCAAGCATTTCTTTATGCAGAGGCCCTTCCGTATCCACAGGTAAGGATGAAAATAAGTCTTGCACGTCATGGTCAGATGCCACGTCCTCCCATCCCCTTCCAAGCAGTGATCCATCCAGCAGATGGTATTGTTGACAAGGAGCCTGTGGAACTGGCACTGCCAGTCCTGTGCTCCCCGCGGTGGTCCATGACCTCACCGCAGAGCTGTGTTCTGGATGTTGCTAGGCACATGTGGGTAGTCTGATGTTAGCAAGCAGATATTTCTAGAAATAAGATTATATCACCTCCTAATTGACATCAGCAGTACGTCCCACCAAGTTAAGGTTACCTTGCCCCCAGAAACCCCCATCCGTGCCCTCTTCCACAACATTTTGCCTGGATGGCGTCTGAAGATCTTGGCCATGTGGGCACCCAGAAGCCCCAGACAAGCAGCCCCTGTGCACACAGATCACCTCGGCACGTTCAGGTTTGTATCAAGTGGTCAAGCTATTTTTGCAGCATATGTGCAGCAGGCCTAACAGCTTGAAAAATCACCGTACATGTGTTACGCAGTGTATGTGCACATATTTCTGTACAAGGAACCTCCGAGCACGACACCTTTTATCATAAGGCAGCAGGACCCGAACATCCAACACGGCTCCGAAGCCACACGTACGATTTGTGTGCACAGCAACAGTGTGCACAGGCATAAAATTATCCGAGCCGCGTTCTCCCCTCCGGCAACTCCGCGCTCAGGGATGCTGCAAAAATACAATAGCAAAAGAGGACAAAGGACAAGGATGTGGGTTGGAGAATTTGGCAACAAAGCAGAAGCTGCACAACTCCGGTTTTTCTAAGACAATCTGCCTTCTTGCAACCCAAGGAGCACACAAGAGGTACCTGGCAGAGCTGCCGCTGAATAACGCTGCTGTAAGTGATGAAGATTAGACCCGTGCACATGCTGCAGGGCTCACAAAGATACCTTGGACCTACCAGTTCTGGAACCAGCCAACCGATTTTAAACATCTCCTGGAATTGCACCCAGATACATCAACAGGCCAAGCTACAGGCCGAAGACAGAGGTTTCCAGCAAGAGCCCAAGTGTCTTTGCCTGCCAAACACGGTTCATCCCAACCCTTCTACACAGAAATGAGTTGGGGAGGCTTGCTGGCGTGCAAGTCCGGAGGGGCAAAGACCATTCATTCAACCACTCTTCCTCTCCTTGAGGGCCCGTTATAACCCATCAAGCCATACTGGCTCCTCTTTGCACCCAAACCACAGGAGAAAGCAGTGCCCCAGGTTGTCCTGGATGTTTGTGCACGTCAAATTCTTATGCATTAGACATGCAGAGAAGCTAAAAAGTCATTTGGAAATACGGAAGTGTATAAGTTAGTCTAGCTTGAGGGCTCTAGTAATTTATGCACCGAGAATTTATACAGGTCATGTACCTATTTACTTTGCTGTGCTCTAAAAAAATGCACAGTTACCTTAGCAACTTTAACATTGCAAGAGAGTACATCGCTTTCTTAAAGAGACATTGGCAAGAGCGGTCGGCCTGACCGCCCGTTCCCTCGCTTCCCTGGGTGCACTAGGTCTGCATTCAGCTGCGTTCTTCCCCTCAGATCGAACATACATTTTGTTATTTTAACAACGAACAATCCATCTCAGAGCTCATCGACATCGTTTAACAGTAAACAAAACCAAGCCTACCACGCGCAGGAATGAGAAAGTGTCACCAAAAAATAGATGGGATTTACTCATTTCATCATCCTGACACGTTCTGAAAGCTTAAAATAATTTTTCAATTTGTGGAAATTGCCTAGACTCTATAAAAACATAAAGCATGCTAGTTACACCTTGGGGGCTTTCAGGTTTTAAAAAAAAAAACCAAACAACAGTGTAGAAGAAATCTAATACGCTGACTATGCAATAAGCACCAAACCTCTCAAATTTGTTTTTAGTTTATTCTCTCCTCTCTCTCCAAGATTTTCCACTAGATTTGTTCATGGAGTGTTTTTCCCAAAGCCAAATTAAAAGACAGTCTCTAGGAAAGGCTCCCAAGCACCCAAAATGCAGAATTAACCTCTCAGAAGACAGGCACCTTCTCTCCGTCCATCATGAGAGGTCTCATCTGATCCCTGCCTGAGACCGCGAGGTCCTACCAAGCCTGTTACCAGCCTTTTGTCAGCCCTGTAAAATATGTGAGAAATCTCATAAACTAAGGCGAAATGCCTGATAAATTCCGCCAGCTCACAGGCATGAAGAAGGACGGGGAAGTGCAGAGTCAGGAGCTGGGTGCCCAAGGCAAGTACTGACTGATCCCAAGCACACCCAGCACCAGCACTTTTCAATGTGGCCCCAAAACCCACAAACTTCCCACCCCAGATGATTCAGGGTGCGCTTCAGTAGCTACCAAAAATCCTCCCTTATCTTCTGCAGCTGTTCAAGGCAGAGTAAAGCAACGACAGGACACAGCACAAACCAGGGAGGGGCTGGGCTACACAAAACAATGAGGAGTTTGCTACAAAACCCTGAAGACCACAGTAAGAAGCAGCCCAGAAACACTGCGCTGTGGCACTGCTGGCATTTTGAATCATGTTAGGAGTTGGAAGGGACCTCTGGAGATCATCAAGTCCAACCCCCCTGCCAAACAGGACCATTTTGGCCCTTCTCTTCCTTCCTACCCACATCTAAGTCATTGCAACCACAAAGCACACAACGAAATATCTTTTTTTTTCCTCCATACGTACACAACCACCATCCAGCTTTCAATTAAAAAAACCCTAATAATTTCTCTCCCAAACAAGTCTGATTCTGCAAAAACCTTCGAGAGCGCACGATAAACAGCAGCTTTTTTTTTTTTTTAACGGCTCTGAACGTGATACATTTTCTGCAGCATCCTGCGAAGGCAGGAGGTGCCTCTTTCCTGCACACAAAGGTTGTGTGTGTTGAGCTGGGGTAGGGGCAGCAAGGACGAAAGCTATAAACCCTCTGATTTCTGGGCAACAGTTATCAAAAAAGAGTCATATTGGGGCTCTTTTCAATTCCAGGGACAAAAAAAAAGACTTAGAAAAGCAAGATGTTGCCTCTCCCTGATGAACAGTATATGCCTCCAATCAAATTCTACAGCACTAGGCCCACACGGTTGTATTTTAGATGGGCTGAGCCTGAGAATTAGGGGAAATATCTACCACAGAACTTCATTTTTTGGCATTTCTGCCTGTTCCTTTTCATGGTAAACATTGCACGCCTCCAGGGCTTCACTTCAGGAAAGGATGTTGGAAGGGATGTCAGAAATCACCTCCATAAGCAGCAGGAGTAGACTCCCTCCAAAGCAATAGGGCCGGGCTGGGAATTATCACTCTTGCCCTTACGGTTAAGCACAACCAAACCTCGGTGATTTTCTTTTTATACTGCACCCGATTGTCCCATCCGTATCTTATTGAGACTGTTCGGAACAGTCTCGGCAACAACATCGGAAGGTCTTGTAGCACGCCCTGCATCTGCAGACAGGGAGCAACCGCGGCAGCAAGGCAAGGAGCAAAGGCTCTATTAAAACCCATCCTTCACAGCACACCCTCCTGGATGCCAACAGAGAGGCTGCACAGATGACACCACAACTTCAAGCCGTATCAGCGGTTGCAAGGAAACATCTCCTCTCCATCCAACTTAGAGCCACGCCGGCAGATCCGCACGGAGGAGCGAGCTCCCCGGGTTTCAGAGCCTCCTCCCCAAGCAGCAGGGCTACCATCTAACGCAGCATCCCACCCGCCTTCCCTACCCAGCCACCAGCCTCGTACCCTCCCTTCTCCCACCGCCCTGGAGCAGAAGGGGTCTGGGAGAAGCGAGGAGGATGGGGAGAGGGAGGTTTGCGCCCATCCTCCACCCCTCGTCCTTCCCCGCGAGCTTTTCTCCATAGAAGGAAGCAATCTGCCTCCTGTGCCCAGGTACCGCAGGCAGCGTGCCACTTTGCCAACGCACTGTCAGATCTGTGCCGCGTCAGAACGAGCCCTACCACATTAATTCAACTTGGTGGATTAAAAAAAAAAAAAAGAATTAAATAAATAAAAGAGGGAAGGCAGGACAAGGCACAGCAGATGGCTGAGGACAGATACTGCATCCCATTCTTTCTTGCTCTGCAAGAAAACAGCTTCACTCTCTGCTGTTTATCATGCTGCTCCTAGCTTTTTCCTTTTTATCTTTAAAAAAAAAAAAAGAAAAAAGCAGAAATTGGTGTTCAAATGCCCAAGTTTTCCATATTTTTTGTTGCCTCTGCTTAAATTTGGTGGCTTTCCATCGCCGTTGCAGCTCCTTAGGCCACATGGCACAATGAGGGTGCGACTGCTATGAGATAATCACACCCTTGGGGTGTTATTAAGCACAAGGCTATGCCTCGTGCCTCTCGCTCTCCGGGGACGTGATTATATCATGATAACCAAACTCCCCAGAGACACCTTATTGCAATTATGACATTTCTTTCAGGTTTATGTAGGAATACATTATTCAAGGAAATGACTTTGATCACCAGAAACTTCCACTTAGTGTTCAAATACTTAAACTGGCTGGTTTACCGAGATGAAGTTCCTTCCTTACAGTGTTTGACAGGGAGAGAAACAGGGCTTTTAATCCGAGCAGAGCAGTACCAGGGCCTAATCACCAACACACAGAGACGCTCCCTCTTATTTAGGATGGCAGTTTTGCAAATAACCAAACTAACCCAAATATTCAATCCATATTTTGGCTACTCCAATGCCCGGAGAACTACTCCAACAAGCAACTTCAAAGACCAGTTTAAGGTAAAAAGAATTAAAGATAGAGCAATTACCTTCTGGTTTCATAAGCCCAAAGTCCTGGTGGGTCAAGGATGAGAAAGAAGAAAGAGCAGCTCCTCTTACTGAATTTATAAACGTGGCTGCAGCATTGAACTTGAGTGGTCCCACCTGTGCAGGGCACCCAGCAACACACCCAAGTGTTTCCAATGACCTTCGGGGGCTGTTTCCAAAGACTGGTCCAAATGCTCCATCAAAACTCGTTAGGTAAATGTACCCACCTGCCTCCCTTGGTCATGGACATCTCTGCAGCAGCAGGAGCTGCTTGTACAGCTGGTTTTCTACTTCCATTATGGTGCAAGAAAAACCAGATCTACAACATTGAAGGGTTAAATAGTTGAGGGGCCAGAACTGACTCTCCAGATGAGTGGTGGGGCAAAATCAAGGTCACACAGAAGATAGGTCACACGAAAGGCCAGCGCTGTGCCGCAGCTGGATAGTGTTAGCTGATGAAAGGTGTGGCCAGAAGGTCTCCAAAGCCCATAAGGATTCTTCAGGGACCAAACTGAATTAAAACAGAGAAGCAGAAATAACACCTGCACCCGAATAGCAATGAATATTCCCTAGAGACCCGTGGACTTAGCAAGAGGGGACTGTGTATCTGTTCCTGTGTTTGTTTTACTGACCTTGGCTAAGTGTTTATGAAATACATATTGGTTATCGATCGCTCTCCCCGTCCCTCACCAGAGTGAACCCAACAGTTAATAGCATCGGTCCGGTGTCAGAGGAACACAGAAAACACGCACGTGAAAGAGGACACAGTCTAAGCAGAAGAGATCAGAAAATGTACATCAAAACTCGGTGGCATCATCATGCATAGGCTTTTTTCCTAGTTTCTGTACAGCTGGGCTACGTTCCCCATAGGGACAGAGCCAGCCAGCCGGGGGGAGAGCAAAGCTGCTTTTCCTGGTGCCCAGCAGCGCTCCTTGCCCCCGACAGCTCTGCTACCGCTGCTGCTCCAAAAGCCAGCAAGAGCCAAATGTCTGTCCCACCTTGCACTGAAGCAAACCCCAGTCCCAGGGGAACAAGGAGTATGTACCTAGATTTTTACATTCCCTTTCAAATTAAAAAAAAAAAAAAAAGAGGTTGTGCCAAAAAAAAAAAAAAAAAAAAAAAAAAAGAATTGCGTATTAACCAAATTCTGGAAGCTTGGATATAGATTTTGATTTTTAAAACATCCTGAATGGGATGGGGAATATAACAAGAGCTCGGTGTGCACAGGACAGCTGAGCCACCTCCAATGAATGTCCCCTCTCGGAGTAATCAGTGAGTATCTTAATAATGTTACTTCTCCTCTTGTGACCAACAGTCAAAGGAGAAATCTCAGCGTTACTCCATATTCCCTACGCAAAATTTTAGTCCCTGATCACCTGTCTCTTCTAAACATGATTGCATCCTGTCACGACTTTGATCTCCAAAATAGAGATCACCTCTAACATTGCCAGTGCTTGGGGGCCACCAACTAGCTAAGACACGCTGTGGCAGAGCTGCCTTGCAGAATGGTTTGAAAAAGCAGGTATTTGGCCATGGTGGGCTGTAAGGCAGCTCGGCCTTTAATTTGGGACTTGCAATCAAGCTTTAGGAAAGAGCAAAGCTGTTTATGAAGCGCCTGACACCCTTGTTCACGTTGGTTTTGATTTCTGTGGAGCCGCTTATGCAGATGTCTCTTCAGACCCAGGTTTCTGCAGACAGCAGAGGCCACAGACCATGTGCTCGTGCTCTTAATGCTGTTATAAGCTTTGGAAAGCCCTGTCCTGCTGGGGAATAATGCTGTCGTGCACCTAAATACCAGGTTTTGCAACACAGTCCCACCTGCAAACAGGGAAGACGAATGCTTCCAGCCTGTGTAAGACCTTCCGATAGCTACTGCGATTCTCCTGTGTCTTCCTCAGTCTTCCCACCACCTTTGGAGCCCATCGCGCTCACACCTCTTATTCTGAATTTGAGAAGCAAGTGGAAGCGTCAGAAAATCTGTTACACAGGTGATGCCTCACTTCCAACAGCCACGAGAACATTTCTGCCACGGAAGCCAAATATATATATAAAGTGCTAAAGATAATGACAGAGTGTGCATTATCAGCCTCTCATCGCTGTATAGTTATTGGGGATAAATTTGAGTCCCTGGCGAACTTCGTACGTCTCACATCCATTACCCACTATCAGTGAAGGTGACTCCAGGCAGGGGCAGCTTATCTCCAATAGTTTACCAAGTTAATTGAAAAGAGCTTAAAACCAGCTCAAATGCTCAAATTCCTATACACACGACTTTGTTTCTACCTCGGCGGCAGCGTGACGGGCGACCCGCAGAATTACAATGCGACAGAAAAGCGAGCTTGCCAAGGGAGCTGCTTAAGCCCCTTCTAGGAGGGACAGAGCGGCGAGCTCGGTTAAGGAGTACACTTGACTCGTAACCAGCCCCTGCTATTGGGAAACTCTGCATGATGACAGCATTTACCAAAAATACAAACCCCAAATAGAATCATTAGGAGCATTACTAGTATCTACAACCCCTGCGCTGCTGCTCACCCAGCCTTTTTCAAACGGTCTTTTTCTCTACGCTATGAATTTGAGCAGAAATCGAATGTTTATGTGTCATCAGGGAAATCACCTCTTGCTTATCCTGTTATTACAGAACTTACCCGCACGTGGGGAGTGACACCATGAGCCTGGAGCGGCCGGTCCCACAAAGGACATGACAAAGAGCAGCCTGCTGTGCCCCAGGGCTTGCATGGAGACCACTGTGAATCAGGAATAGAATCTTGCCCAGCCCAGCTCTCCGTATCACCCTTAGTGCTAATCCAGTCACCAGTCCCGTACCTTTGTTTGGCTAAAACCTTCCTTTTCTGTGCCAACGGCTTTATTGGTGTCCCACGCTAACCCAGCTGTGCTGGTCCATGCTTAAGCGAGGTAAACTGAAGCTGAGGTAGGTGCAGAGAAGGGCTACGTAGATGATGTGGGGAAACAGCCCCTTCTCTTATAAAGGAGAGCAGGAGAACCTGCCTTGTTTGGCCTTGTGAACCGCGGGTGATGCCTTTGACTGTCTCCTCTGGTTTTGAAAGCTGCGAACGCACATCACCACCCTGCAAAGCTGCTTAGACCTTTCCTCAAGTGCCCACTGCCCAGTAGTAGGAGACTTCAGTTCATCCCAAATGCAAATATAATCTGTATCCAACAAGCGATTCTTTGGACAACTAGCGAGAGAAATAATTACATTTTCAAAAAGCACCTTCACGAATCAGATCCTCTGCTTGCAATGATGGTATTGCTTGAGTGAAGATCTTAGAGCAGCGCCTTTCGCAGAGCTAGACAGCTCTCCTCACAGTAACAAATAAATGCACTTGTTATGGTGTACTTGGTTCTCATAAGGACAATTACGCAAGGACAGCATCAGAGCTGCCAGAAAATGAAATCAAGAGAGAGAAGTCAGTGTTGCCAAAGCAGAGCCCGTACCTTACGAAATCTGATTCTCCCCCAAAGACACAACTCCCACCTGGCAATATCTGCAAAGGTGACACGACTCACAGCATCTTCCTGTGTTGGCAAATTCACTGAGGGCAGGAGAAGCCAACAAAGAAAATAAAAAAATCAAACACTCCACCATGTAAGGGCTGGATTTTCAAGGAAACGCACACTGGAAGGTTATGCTGTCGCTAAAGAACTAGCCAACACTTTTCAGCACGAGCTAACGCCGCGCTGCAGCAGACACTTTGCATTTGCAGCTAATCTGCCAATGATTAAACGAGCCGTTATTGAGCATTTGCCCTGTTGAACTAGGTTTATCTTATCCTTATTAATCATTCATCTTACACTACAGTAGCCTCCTGTCTTTAAGCAAAACATCTTTTTTTTTCTTTTCTCTTCTTTTTTTTCAATTAGGCAAATTTCGCTTTATTTATTTTTTTTTTCTTCTTCCTCTGGTGATGTCCTTTATGATCTCAAGGCCAGAGAGCTGAACAAAAGCATGACCAAAACCTGGGAGAGCTCGAAAGAGCGTGGGGAAGCAAATTCTTTTTGCGCTAAAACTTAGGGAGCTAAAAGTAGAGGACATGGCTGGAGCCACTAAGCTCTGGTGTAAACACGGCCATTTAAGAGGATTTGCATACCATTTACTAACCTTCCGGAAGAACTACACAGACCCCAGTCAGGGAAAACAACTGTGTACACATGTTCCTTTCATTCTTGTTATCGAAATATAGCTTCTGCCAGCCACCTCCGAGCATTTTCCACAGGCAGATAAATATGGAGGATGGGAAGGGGGTGGATGGATCCAGCCTCTTTCCTGTCCCCTCCGGGCTTCATGAAAGCTGGAATTCATTTTTTAGCGATATCTTAGGAGGAAAGGTGTGAGCATCTTCCTGCCGTGCTTTGGGTATTTGTTAAGGTCCAGAAATGAAGGTGATCCCGTGAGGGCAGTGGTGAAGTCACCATCCCTGGAGGTGTTCAAAAAACAAGTCAATGTGGCACTTTGAGACACAGTCTAAGGCTCAGGGAGATGTCGGGATGAAGGTTGGACTTGATGATCCTAGAGGTCTTTTCCAACCTAAATGACTCTATGTGGGCAGCCCCACGGAGAAGAGCTGAGGGTGCCGTGTGGATGCATCTCTGGGTTCTGATGATGCCCCGGCCATGGCTGAGCGCGGATCATCTGCAGTGCCGGGAGCTGTGGCGGAGCCTGCAGCACCTCACACATCCTCAGGCTCTTCCACGAGGTCCCAGTCCTGTCCTCATCCGAATTTAGGATTTCGCCCTGTGCCGTTACAGTTTATGCCTCAGTTTCCTCAACAGTAACGAGGGACATCAATGCCTGATCTCCCGCCTTGGGCACTCCCAAGGTGGCCATATAAGCAGCGTGTCTTGCTCTCTTTTTGCTGTTAACAGTCTGTATTTACTACACAGATTTCAAGGTGCTTAATAAAAAAAATCTCCACAGTGAATTTCACAACCTTCCAGAGAGAAAATTCTCTCTATATGGGCACGTTACGGAGACTTTTTTTTGAGCAACATGGAGGAAATGAAAGCAAAAGTCTGTCCCCACAAGAGTCGGTGCCTTTGTGCACCTGCAGCAGGGTCAGAGTAGATGGTAGGCACACACACACACACACACACACAGGATGGGGTGGGGTGATTATGGATGGAGATCTTCCAAAGGCACCAACTGCCCCAGCTTCCACTGGGCTTCAGTTGTACCTCTGCAAAAACTTTCAGCCTGCTTTCCCTTGGGGTAGCTTCACAGAGAGCACCCAAATGGGATGGGATCCCACCACAGGTACAAAATACCCTGGGACTTAGATCCAGAGATTGTCTGGATGACAGCCATGTAGAGATCCAGATTGTCATCCTCAACCTACCCTGGATTTGCACAGCTCCAGAGTCCCTCTGATTGCTTCTGCGCCATCAGCAGAAACTTGATCATACAACCTACACCTTCTCGGAACCACTGGTGGCTTTTACCACAGCAATATCTTCAGCTCTGGATGTCCCTGTCCCTTAGCAGAAGTCCTGGTGCACCAGGACTGCATGAAAAAGGGTGAAAGCCCCCCTTAATGTACCAGAAAGGCCCAGATTTCCATCCCTGAGGATGCTCTGCACCAGCAGCGCGGTACCGTTGCAAAGAGCAAAGACAGGAGCTGAGCTTCCACCTGGCTGTGAACGGGGATGAAGATCAAACATCACCATAGACATGGCCAGAGGTGCTGGGGAGCCCTGGAAGAGTGCAAGGAGCACACACAGACACTTACTTCAAAGCTCGATACAAGGATGCTACCATCAAAAAAAAAAACACCCAAGCCCCCCCCCCCCCCCAAAAACCCCAAAAACCAGAAAAGAAAGCTTGTTAGAAGGGATTCCCCCCGCCCCCCGCCCTTAATTTCTTCTGCATTTTCTACTTTTTTTACTTTAAACACAAGTTTCCTTCACTTTCCACTTTGGTTCAGAAGCTGGATTAACTAATACTTTTTTTTTTCCTTTCATATAACAGTATGTTGTAATGTTTGCTTTGCAAGCACTGCATAGGAACAATGTTAAAATAAAGCCCTATAATTGATTTTTCCTTGATCTTTTGGATCTCCACCATTGCTATAGGGTTTTCTAAACCCCTATTTCTATGCGTTTGTTCTTTGGGTTATAATTTATTTTAACAGCAACTTCTTGAAACCCTAAATGTAGTAAAATCCACCTTCGTAGTAGCTACACTACCACTAAAAATCCAGCACCGCTTTCCAAACCCCAAGGTGAACGTGCAGTTGAGGAAGAAAACCTGACATCCAATATGTTAAAGACACGTAGGAAAAGTGTAATTACTCTAAGACAGAAAGCGAAAAAGAAAGTTTTGAAATCTCTCCCAGCAATCACATACTTCACAGCATAGTACAAATCCCGTTCCAAGGGTTATTTTTAGCCTGGCACACACGGGTATATTGTTACCCAGCCTGCTGCTAGAAGTAATTTTAAATATCTTTCGGAACAATCGGAGAAGATGCTATATTCAAGAACAGGCACAGAAGTCGTCCTTATCTCACATTCTCCATGAGAACATTTGACCTTCCTGATTTGGGTTCATTCGACAAGAATTTGCCGGCTGCTTAAAGATCTGCATCTCGTCTAGAATGAGTATAATAAAAGTTCGTATCGCAAACCCTACACAGAGCAGCATTCTCTTTACCTACCAAAAGGTGACATTTTCCAAGCTGTTACCTAGAGAGCAAAGGACAAATGGAAAAGATCAGTCACATAAAAGCAGCATTATCATAACATCCCATGGCAATTTTAGAGTTCTTTGAAGGCCAGATGCTTCTGCTCCATATCTAAATTTCCTATAATAAGAGACTCAATGGAAGCACAAAATGTACCCGTGTCACAAAGTAAAAAACCATGGCTATCCTACAATTTTGAGTCATTTTCTATTTGGAGTTGGTCATTTTTTCCCGCGTGAAAGTGGTTCGGTTTCCCCAGTGTGCCAGAGAGAGACAACAAAATACCGGGAGTGAAGGTGAACAAAACACTATAGACAGATTGGAACCATTGAACTGGCTCAGCTGGACGGGAGCCGTGGCCGAGGAATTGCAGCTGAGCCTGAATTTCCTCAAAGTGCAGGGATTGTCTGGCAGGATCCCCAGCTCATCCCTTACAGCTACTGCCCAGCACACGCAAGAAGCCCTGGGATGGATCATTCAAACCCACCGTGCATGGAGGGAAAGCTTTGTGGTGGTCTCCTCCTATGCCAAAGCAGACAACTTCCAACGCTTTTTTGAAAACGCTTGGGTCTACTGCAATAAATCGGGTACATCTGCTGGTGGTGTTCGGTGTCCAGACTTCTGTGAAGCCTCCAAAGTTTGAAAAGCAAGGTTTAGGGTGAAAAGCAAGAAAAGCTGGTCCTTCGCAGGATCCGAGTGTGGTTTGGGCTCAGCGATGAGCAGCCCCCGGGTACGCCCCCAGCAAGCTGACATATTCCAAACTCTGCGAGCTCGATTTCCTTGCACAGATGGCAACCTTGCATGGAAGGTCCACAGCGAACTCTAAAACTGTCATTTCAACCAAACACTCATGTCGGTCCTGCCTTTCTTAAAGCCAAAATCATGCCAGACTATCTGCAGGAGCTGGGGAAAGAGACTGGCTTTAGGAGAGTGTAAACTGACTTCACTGGAACCACTGCCAAGCTGGGTCTGATGGAAATAAGAGGAAAATCACTGTCCTCCAGTTTTAATTCCCAAAGGGAGCAGAGCCTTTGCACAGCCCTGGTTCCCACTTGCTTAGTCAAAAGAGAACAAAGGCAAATAAAGAAGGCAACAAATAAGGGGATGATGCCATCCGCAGAGTCTAACCCATGCACAGATCTACCCGACTCGCTTTGCTAAATCACCCCAAAGTGCAAGCTGCTTTCCTGGTTGTTGTTATTTATGTATCTGTTGTGCAAAAAAAAAAAAAAAAAAAAAAAAAAATCGATTCGTCTATGATTTACGGTGGGGTTAAGGCAAACGTGAAGCCCATGTTAAAGCTGCTCATCTCATGATAAGGCAGCAAAAAGGTCAACAAATTACTCTCTCCCTAATGGTTCATTTGAACCAATGAAAACAGGATATTTTATCCTCCCGGGTCAGGCCTGCTTAGAAATCCTACATCCCCTTCCCCCCTTCCCTCCTCAAGCTCCCCTCATACCCCCTCCCTCCCTCCCACTCCCAGCCCCTTTCTTTTAACTGTCTATCTCTGATCCTCCAAGGTGACCTTTTCTCCCGCTCCTCACACCAAATTTGCTGGCTGAGTGACGCTGAGCGTTGCCACCACCCTGGCCGAGGGTCCCTCGGCTCCAGGGACAGGACTTGAAGCTGCAGCCCCAGCCTGGGACGGGCAGTGCCACTTGCTGATGCTGCTGTGCGGAGCGGGAGAAGAAACCAGAGCACGAAAAGATGGAGAGGGAAGAGCCCTGTGGTTCCCATCCTGCTTGGGAGAGGTTTATCTGGCAATCCCGAGCCTCAGCAGTTGCAAACTCACAGGGGATGAGTGAGGGCTCTCCTGTTTTGGCCAGAGCTGGAGCAGCGAGCGCTGAGGGCCGCCTGTTAGGAATAGCTATCACATCGAATTGTTATCCGCGCTGCTGATTGAAGGGGGAAGTGGAGGGATGGGAAGTTCAGCCGGGTGACATGATGCAGTTTTAATGAGTCTCTCTTTTTCTTTTCCTTTTCTTCTTCCATTTTTCCTGCCCCCCACCCTCCAGCCTGGCTGTTTTAATATGGAAATATAGCAAATTCTAACCAAATAAAGCTGGCACGTAAAGCACAGACCGAAGGCAAAGCTCCAGGAGCCTTTCAGCAGTCGCAGGGCAGCAATAGCACTACAGAAGCAATTAGTTCCTTAAGTTCTTCAATACAGGGCCTTTGGAGGGGGTGGACACTAGATTAAGCTCTGCTTCATTTGCCTATTTATTCAGCTGTCAGAAAGCTGAAAGGGTTAAATGGTCTGTTGGAGAAGAAAGACTCCACAGAGCCAGCTCCTGAAGGGACCATAGCCTGGTGCAGCCAAGGCTGGCTCCATTGCAGAGCGGCCGCTCGCTGCAGTATGACCTCATGCAGTAAATAGTTAAAAATGCACTTTTTTTCCCCCCCTTTCCCAGCAGATGCAGTGGCCGGGCGTGCAGCAGAATCTGACTCAGCAAAGGCGCCTGATGTCAGAGCAGAGGTGCTGGAATTCCAGCACCCCAGAGATGCTGGAATTCACCCCAAGCAGAGGCCAGCAAAGCCCGAGGCGCTTTACACCGAAAGCCAAAACCAAAATTAGCCCAAGTTTAAAGAGAGGGTTTCCAAGCTCAGCTACATATCTGCAACCGGGAGCTGCTGGTGTGCAGCAACGGCCTCTCGGTCTCTAATAAAGAGATTAAGCTCCACGCTTGGCTATGGTTTGGATTTGCTCCCTTCCTTGCTTCGCCTTCCTTGCAGCCGCGCGTGCGTCCGAGCCGTGTCTCTCCGGGCTTGGAAGAGCTGATGCTCCCCGACACCTTCCCACCTGTATTTTCAGCGTTCCATCAGAACTAGGTGGAAGAAGTTAACTCCCCCCGTGAAGCTGCTTTGCTTTGCGTGCCTCGACGCACCCACTGTGCCTCAATTGTGCCTGTACCAGGGAGGGATTTAAATACAGAATTGTGTTTGCGGTGCCTGACCAGTTTATTCCTAACAGAGGTCACTAACTTGGATTCTCTTTTGGCTCAAGTACCTCTTTGTGCTCTTCACCGACAGCCCACATCCAGCCCCAGAGCATTTGCCCCTTCTCTGCATGATTTCAGCTACAGAGCTGAGACAATTTGCCTCCAAGATCTAAGAAATGTGTGTGCTTGGTCGGTTGCTGCTCCAGGATTATGGTTTTTTTTCTTGAAGAATTAAAAAAATGCTGCCTATTCAAAGTGGGTTTAGAGGAAGAGCTCACGCAGGATCGCTCACCCAGAGAAGGAACACCGGTGTGTACGGGCTGTGAGAGCTCCAAACGCAGACATACCATGTAACGCAGTTTTGTCAGAGCATATCATTGAGTTTGGTTAATATAATAACCTGAAATAAAGTATTAATACAGATGGACGTGCCTCGGTAGCGCAGCTGAGGGTTCAGATACTTAAATCTAACATGTTCTAGCTTGTTCCCATTGAAACCAATGGAAGTTCCCCTTCACAGCCGATTGCGGCGGGGAAAAACGGATCCAGTTTATGCAGAATAATGACAGGAGGGAGAATGGGCAAGTTCCACTGAGTTTTCAAATGTTGATTTCTTAGCTCGAATCTGCGCTAATTTCTGTTTGGTTGGGGGGGGATTTTTTTGGTTAGAGGGGCAAAAAAGGAAGCTATTTTCTTCAGCATCCATAAATAAAATAGAAATCATCTCAACACATAGAAGGAGAGAAGGAAGAGAGTGAAAAACCCCGGGTTTTGTGCAGCTTCCTTTCATGCCTTAATGACGTACAACTTCCTTAGCCCCTCTTCTCCATTTGCTTCTTTACCTACCCAAAGGCTAAGACCGTATCCTGCTGGAACCTGGGGATTCACTGAGCCCACTCACAACCGACACCAAACCTCCAAAACATTTTTGAACTCCAAGTCTGGAAACATCAATATAGAAAAAAACCACTCGCAGCCTCACGCTCAATTTATGTGCGGTCACATTTTGGTAGCCCTCACCTGTCTTTGTTCCCAGAGCACCACGAGCTGGTATTTGCTCTCTTTGCTGCTTGCTAACATCATTTCTCTCTTTTTTTTTTTTTTCCCAGGATTGTGCAGCTTCACGTTAGCAATTTGGGTCTGGGCATTCATCCGCCAAACTTCAAAAGACTTCAACAAAAAGGTATTAGTTCATATTTCCACCGAGACAACAGCGATGCTCCAGTTAATCACAGGAGAAGGAGGCTCCAACCCAGATCTCAGAAAGCTGGAAGCTTTTGAAAAAGACTAAACCTATTTCAAATTGTTTCTGCGGAGGGTCTTTCCGATTACCCCTCCCTAAGACCATTTCCTTTGATTGACTTTAAAGATGGTGAAAGTTCTGGGAAATAGAGAACTTCTGCTCTTAAGAGTCAGGCAAACCTGTTTAAAGCTAATGCAAATTTCCATGCTAAAAACCGTGCTGCTTCAAAATCTTTTCTCTCAGATTAAAAGCCGAGTTTTCAAAAATAAAGCTGTAGCCGCTGCAAAAGCAGAGTGGAGAATTTTGCTAGGAATAAGCAGGGGACACCTCATTTTTCCTTCAAACAAAGCTGAATCGAACGGATTGATGAAGCGCTAGGAAAATCGACGGGAAGGGTCCTGACATTTCCATATGGAGCTTTGAAGGGAAAGAAAATGGCAATCCCCAGATCTCCCGGAACAACCCAAAGAAATCCTGTGATAGACGCCTGGAAAGAGGAAAAACACATACTCCAAAATATTGCAACAGCAAGAGAAAATCATTCCGCTATTTCCAGCCTCCTGACCGTCAATTCCACCTAGCCCCCTCCCCAGATGATTTCAGTATTTTATCTACCAGGTTCCTACAGCTCGTTTAGTTCATGTGGTTTGTTTGTTGGGGTTTTTTGGTTGTTTTTTTTTTCACTTGACAAAAATCATCAACCCTTTAGCTGCTGAATAATTCCTTTACCGGAGTGCTGCTCACAGCATTCCCGGGAAGGTTCATCGCTTGTGATACACAAAGAGTTCGGGGAGGCAGATGGGAGCAGCCGCCCAGCCCCGCTCTCCCATCGCCTTCAGCGTCCAGGGGAAGGGAGAAGTCTCTGGCAGGGTGTGACCTTGAGGAGGACGCTCCGTTTGCAGCTTCTCAGGAAAGCCAGGTTGCATCGTCCGCTCTGGACGGTTCCTTCTGCTTCTGCTTTTACATTCAAATCAGCTTCATAGAGCGGCGGGGCCGGACGCTCCCCACCAAACCACGGGCGAGAGCATAACTTTGTGTTCCTCAGCTGGAGGAAAACACTGGGAATACAAATTGGAGCCCGAATCGTTTCCTGGCGTTGTTTCACTGTAAATTTCAATGGCCCCGGCATTGTGAAGCTCTCTCATTTATTTTAAAAGCAGAAAAGATTTATTCTACTCGCAAGTCATTCAGAGCGGGACAGAGAACAAGCAGGACTCGCTCGGCTGTTTTCCTACCAACAACCAAAGTCAGGGCTGCTTTTTTGCTGAATGGCAGAGGGGTTTAGGGCGCTTTTACCTGTCTTCCAAAATAATCCCGATTTTTTTCTGTATTCCAAGAAGCTATCCTACCCATCTTCTTCTGACACAAGTCCTGGCCCTCTGATGGGCCATTTACCCCTTTAAAACCCACCTGGGTTTTCAGCGGCAGCTTTGAGAGCCACCCTTCTAATTTTTGTCCGTGCCAAACATAAAGGTCTATTCACAGGATTTCAGGATATTTGGGCAAATGTGGGGTCAATCTCCTGGTCACAAACAATGTGTTCCTGTTGAGGACTATTCTGAGACACAAATAAATACTTAAAATGAACCTGCCCTCTTCTAAAGTCAGAAAAACAGGCTGAGGAAGGAGAAATGACCCAAAGACAAAGAAGGGACCTGCCGGGAAGCTGAGCTTATTGCTCATGTTCCTGGCTGGCAGCCCCATCTCCTTACCACTGCTCAAGCTCTCCATCTTTGCCGGGTATGCAACTGGCATATGGAATTTTCAAAAGCAATTTTGTAAAGCTGGGCTTCTATTTCTGTTCATGCCATAGCTTTTAATCCTGAGGCAGAAACAACCAATGCCTGAGTTTTGCATGCATGCATATGCATTACCTGGAAAAGGCAGGCGAATGTCACTTTTGGGTTTCTACCAAAATCTTTCCTTAGCTGAGTTTTTCTCAGGAACTGGAGAACAGACAGAAGCAGAGGCCTTAAAATATGTTTTCGGGATTTAAAATGCAAACTGCAGCCTTCCTCCCTTCCCCGCCTCTCCTTGGGGTGAAATCCGACGCTCTCGGTAACTCCCACATCACCCCTAGATGGAGCACAAAGTGGCCGGGATGGACATCACAGGGCATACTGAAGCTGGGGACGAGCTCTTTGTCGGATAAAAAATGTGCAGAGAGACGTCGGAGCGAAATAAAAGAGGGGACAAGAGATATTCTTGATGGCTGTGACGGGCTCAGAGCTACGCCGCGCAGAAAGGCTCCGGCCCCAAGGCCAGCACAGGATATTAACTACGCAGAGATTTCAAGCTCTGCCTTCGGGGTTGGTGCTGGACCTTCTTTTGTCCTACATTCACATCTCCTTTGTATGCAGCCCGTTAGCTCAGGCCGTGCGCGGGGTGTCAGGTGTAGGAAGCGGCAGGCACACAGCGCAGCTCTGACAGCGTACGGCCGCGCCGCCTTCCCGCGGATGCTCAGCGCCCAGCCCGGGATGCGGGTCATGGGACCCTGTTCTACGCGGCTGAGAAACGCAGCCAGCACCACGACCAACTGATTCACTTGTTTACTGCCCACTCCAACAGGAACTGGCCTGAAAATCTGTAAACAGCACTCATCCGATGAACTCAAAAGATGGATGTTTGCTCATATGTGTTCTTTTAGATGTTTATTGGCCTAACTGGCTTTTCATTAACTCAAGAGCTCTGCTATTTATTTTAATATTCCAAGCATTTATGACCTTGTAGCTATATCATCTGATTCTCTCTCAGTATATGTTCTAGGTCATCAACAGTCTGTTTTCATTTTCCTAACGCTGGCTTTTAAAACTATTTGACCAAGTCACACAAATCCCTACAGGGGAATTCTGAGAAATCGTCAAGGTTTGATCTTTTCTGGGCACAGACACCTCGCTGACATCGGGGTCTGCGTGTTCAAGTGTAGAAATTCGGTTTGTTGAAATCACGTACAAGAAAATATCGCTCTCCCTTCCTTTTTTTCTTTTAAACAAAAGAGTAATTGGCCAAAAGTCACCGGCTCTATTTGTATTTTTACCATTTCAGGGTTCACTTCCATAGGGTTTTCGTCCAGTTTTACTAAACTTTGCTGTGTGGACAAAGTTTGTCCTTCAGACACAGAGGGGAGAGAGAGTAAAAGGGTAAAAACTAAATTCACCTTTTTTGTCAGTGAACTTCTCTTTTCCTCTATTTACTCTGACTCCAATCAATCCGTTATTTCTTAACCTTTTAGAGGTTTATATCCCCAAGACAGAAGAAGGCATTAAAAGCAGGGATAACCGTCACTTCCCATTTGTGTCCCGTTCAGAAGCTTCCAGTCTTTGGATCGGACACCCCGGAGATAGCGGTGTGGTCCATGTGTCACCTTCAGTCCTTGGCTTGCGGAAGCTGGTTTAGCTCCGCAGACTTCACCGGGCATCTGCATTTACTTATGTGTTTTACTCTTGTCCTCGGGTTTGCTCTAACTATGACCTGAGCTAAGGGACAGCAAGGTCAAAGGAAGAGATTAATGCAGTTTTCAGTGGCCACTGCATTGAGCCCCTCATTTGGAGAGTTCCCGAGCGATGGCCACGGTCAACCCTGCACCGCTCAGGGTTTGGCTCTGCTAATATCACACACACACAGAGAACGGCAGAATCTGGTGGGAAGCAAAAGTCCAGGAATGGAATCAGGCCATAAAATAATGAACTTTCTGCTGGGCTAGAACTGTCGTGTCATGGGAAAGGAGCAAACAGCAGAGGCTGAAAATTCAACTCATCTTCCTTCACCAGAAGGGTGGTGAGGACACGCAAGGACGCAGAGCTCTGGCTATCCCAGCTAAACCTAACGGAGACCTTCAGGCAGGGAAAACACCCTTCAGACCTTTGACATCTTTGGTTTTCTTCTCACAATCTTCAGCCTCTTTTATCTGAGAGGGAGAAAAAACCACTTGGCATTTGCAAATGGCTGCGATCCAACGCAGCGAAGGGTCTCTGCCGACGCCAGCCTCTCTGAGCCTTGGGAGCTCCTTGTGCCATAATGAAACCACATCTGTTGCCAAGTGGGGAGTCAGGGAAGGATGGAGGAGTGGGGAGATGTTTTCTCAGCCAGGCTGGGCTCTACCACTTCCTGAGTTGAACATCCATGTGCTGCACCATCTGGGGTGTGTGCTGGCCCCGTCATCTGCCCCAGACAGGGTGACTCCTGGGCAGGTGAGGGGGTGGATCAGGGTAGCACGAGGACGTTTTGTAATGGATCCGCTGTTACAGAATCAGGGCAATGATCCTTTTCCAGCAGCAGCTCACAAAAACCAGCATCCCAAATGGGTGCCGTGTTTCCAGCGAGAGGCTGCCCCGGGCTTGGGAAAGCCCAGAGAAGTGGATGTAAAGGCAAACAATGAATCTCATCACGGATTCATGGCAACAAGAGCCTCCAGAAGTAGCACTCTTAACAAATTTCTCCGAGCTCTTAGAGCATCTTAAGAGCAGATCGCTGTGCCGCTTGCTTTATGGCTCTGTGGAGGACCTGGCTGGGCAAGAAATGCACATATTTAAGTTTATGGAAAGCTAAACCTAACACTTAGTGCCCAGCTATGCACAGGCTTAGTTCCTCACACTGTAAGGTGTATTTCTGCCATATGGGGCATTGTGGTTGACCAAACCGTAATGAGTTCTGTAATTGTTTAATTGGTACAGCAGGATGATACCTGTCATTAATACTATGAATAATAAACAATACGTCCAAAGCTATAAGCCCCAAAAGGCAAGTCAGACAGAGACAGATGCATGGGAAGGAAAATAGGGATGTAAAAATATATGTGTCTCCAGTAAAGATGAAGCAGTGACACTGTAGGAGTTGGGGAAGTGGAAAAATTGGGGGAATAACAGTATGGTCCCTGCCTTGTGCAGAATCTACACAAATCCGTACCATACGAAATGGTCTCTGACCTGAGAACTTAAAATTCATGGCTCAGCTGAGTGAGAAAATGCCTCGACGATGTTTGTCTCTCTCTTTTGTCTCACCGAGGGACAATCTTTATGGGTAGAAATAGCCAAGCCAGTGGATTCTAGAGTCTCCAGCTGGATTTTCACCTCCATGCCCAGCACAAACAGCCTGCTCACAGGAAGGGTCTGCAGAGGGAGAGAGGGCGAGGGCTGCCGGCGAGAAGGAAAGGAGGAGCAGAGACCAACACAAGGGAAAGCAGAGAAAGAAGAGAAGGAGGCAGGACAAGGTCTCTGCTCATCTCTTTTTGAGGGAGAACGGAGACGTGCTTTAGGGGGACAGGCAGGGTACAGATGGCCAGGGGGACAGGGAGGGAGAAGTCCAGAGGGTAAGAGGCAGAGCTGGAAGTGATAAAGAAAGGTTTCAGTCCCAGAGAGGGTGACATTCAACTAATCTTTACCTGCCGGCACTGTACCAAGCCGGGACTTGATATCTCTGCAGGCAGGTCCTACACAGGCTCCTGCCCCGGTCATCTCCCCAGCTGCCCCTTCCTATCACGTCTGTGTGCAGAGCAAGAGGCGGGACAACATTTTCTGTGGTTTATTTTCAAGTAACAAAAGGGTGACTTGCATAGAAACCACTCAAGGTCTCCTAAACCCCTCCCAACCCATCTCCCAGAAATATTCTTTTGCCTTTGCTTTTTACCACCTCCACAAACGAGAAGCAGAGGTTCCCTCCGTGCTGGAGAGTCCGGTATGGATCCCCATCCCCACCATCCCCTGCCACCTCCAGCTCTGAAGGCACCGAGCCGCATCTCCAGCAGCAAAGCCAAGGGAAGCGCTTTAACCCCGCAGATTTTCCCTGAGCGCCTGGGGAGAGGCTGAGAATTTTGGCAATGGGGAAGGGGAAAGAAGGGGTAATAATAATAATAATAATATCCAAACACAGAGCTCCACATGAATGAAGTGCTCCAAGGTCACCTGGTAGATTGCATGGAGACGGGTGGGACAGAATTGCTCCCTGCTCCCTGCCCTCTAATGAAAGATGCACTTTAATGTGCTGATTACATTTGCACCAAGTTCTTTTAAGTGCGAAACAAATGCAGAAACTCCAGAGATTTGCTGCACTGCTGGAGAAAAAAAAAAAAAAAGAAAAAGAAAGAAAAACCTTTATGAAATAATTAGCATAAAGCATCCATTTGTGTATGTAAGTTTTGCCGGGTTTACAAATCAATAATAGTAACAGATCTTGTGTAGTAGGTTGGGGGCATTGGGTTTACACCTCGTTCATAATGTCATCAAAACTGGCCAGCAAAGTATCTGCTTTTTTTTATTTGAGCTTGTCAGTGATGACACAAGGAGAAAGAAGAAATAAATCTCACTGGGGCAGCGTGGATGGGAGCGTGTGTTTGTTAGGGAAAAACTAGGAAGAAGAAGAAGAAAAGAAATGGATCGCTGCTGTACATTAATTGTACAAGAAACGCAAAATGGCTGAAAACAGAGGAATGGTACTTATAAAGCTGTCTAGTTCTCAAAAGATCAAAGGCAGAGGTAGAGAAATAATCCATTGGACGCGTCTAATTGCCAAGAGTGTATTGTAAAAAAAAATCATCATCATCTCTGGGTGTTTCACTTGCTCCTCCCTTGTGCCCGGCACTGGGTCCGCACGGGGCTGTGTGAGCGCTCGCCGGGGAATGGACACAGTGGAAGCTGCAGCGCTTCCTGCACCGCTGTGGGAACACGCATGTCTCCAGTTCCTTGGACAAACGTGGAGCGTCTTTGGAGGAGAGAGCTCGGAGCAGGTCACCGGGCCACCGGCTGTGACACAGGGCTGTCACCCTGGGGACACACCAGCTCGTTGCCACTTGGTGCTTGCTCAGAGGAAAAAGCCTCTGGGATGCAAGCGCCCAAATGCCTTTTTATGGGTGATGGGGAGAGGCTGGATCCCCTTGAACCCGCAGTCTGCCACTTTGCCTCCTCCTTCCCCTAAACGCTCGGTGACGGGGTGGGCTCTGCAGTTCATCCATCCCAAACTGCACCCACTGTCCCTCCAAACCCACCTGCTGCTGTCCCCGCTGCCCCAGGACCAGGGCGGAGGCCACTGGCTGGAGGGAGCTTTGCAGGCTGGGGAGGGGACAGGGACAGGCAGGGCAGGGATGGATTGGGACAGCCGGGGCAGGAGCAAGCAAGGCAGGGACAGGCAGGACAAGGACACAAACAGGCAGAGCGGGGACAGGGCAGGGACAAGCAGAACAGGGCAAGGTAGGGGCAGGAAGGGCAAGAATAGGCAGGGCAGGGACAGGCAGGATAGGGACAGGCTGGGTGGCTCCAGGGGAGCTGGGACTCTGGGGGGGTGTCTCTGTCCCCCTCTTTTAGGAGACGGACCGTGTCCTAGGCTGGAGGCGGGAGCAAAGACCCTCCTGCGGGGAAGGATGCTCACAGCCCTGGGGAGGAAGGCGAGGGGACCCCCAGGGACAGGGGACCCGCTGTGTCCCTCCCCATCTCCCTGCGCTGCTGTTCCCCAGAAAACCCCTTCCCTCCCCGGCTGCTGGGCGCGTCGGCGGGGCCGGTTGCTCACCCCAAGGACCCCGCAGAGCAGCAGGAGGGTCCCCCCCGGAGGGTCCCCCCCGGCCCCGGGGCTCGAAGCGGGCACGGAGCCGAAAGAGGCTCAAAAGAGCAATTTCACAAGCACGTATTAAAATGAAGCTGGGCGGAATCGCATTTCCCCGGCCCTTTAATCCAATAAGTCAGAACTTCTTAACTGATTAATTACAAAATTAATGAGTAAAATGGCAGGGTTGCAGTGAGGCGGGAGGGTAAGGGTTTGGGGTTTTTTTTTTTCTTTTCTTTTTTTTTTTTAATGTTGTGCTCTTTAAAAAGAGTGATGGAAATAAAGTTACCTCAAAGCGCCAGGGTGCTTTGATGCCTATAATAGCAATTTCGTTATTACATTAATAGATTTCCTCCTTATTTTTAACGAGGCGTTGTTAAATATCTTCTTGTTTGCTCTGAAGGAGGGGACAATTTCCAGCACACGAATTCTCCCCGCGCCAAGGCTTGTTTTGCCTTATTCCTCCGCCTGAATCCTCAGCATTTAAAGCGAGATGATGGCGGGGGGGACGGAATTTCACGGGGGGAAGGGGAGCAGACAGGACCCCAGCACCACACCTCCCCAGCATCCTTCCAGCAGCAGGGTGACAACCACCCTTCCCTCCAGAACCCAAACTCAGCACCAGCTTGGAACCTCCACCCAGGATCCCCAACAGACGGGGCTGATGGGTTGAGGTGGCACCAAAGCCTCAGCTCTGGATCCCACCCCTCACCCCCCCAACTCCCTCCCAAAATTCTCCGCTGGCTAAAATACGGCTCCGATAAAATATAAAGATAAAGGAGTTTCCTTCCCCCGCTCCCCACCTCCCACCACCCCTCTCCGAATGAACTCGGAGGTGCCTTCATTTCAGCAGATTGTCATGCTTGTCACAGAGGAATCCAAGGCAGAGATGTCTGCCAGGGTGGTAGCTGCAGGTAGTTGGGGTTTCTTTTTTCCCCGGTGCCAGCGCCAGGCAGGGATGCTGTGGTTCTGGGGGGGCTGCCACAGCGGGTCCCCGTCCCGGTGCAGCCGCTGCCGGGCTGTGGACATGCTGCTGAATTTGTTTGGAAAGCTCTTTTATTTGTTAGCATTTCTTTTTAAAATCAAACAAGCTCCTGCCTCGATGAGAGGGGAATATTTTTAGGGTAAATATTTAAGGAGAGGTGAAACCTGAGGTGGGGAAGTGGAGGGATGGGGGGGGGGGATCTTTTTTCCTTCTCGAAGCACTTTTGGTGAATAAAGGAGGAGGAGGAGGAGGAGGAGAGGATGAGGGTGATGCCCAGGAAAAGACAACTGCGGGGTTGCCCCTTCGGCACTTCCTTGGCGAGTGGAGCAGCAGGAAGGCGCCTTTCCCCTTTCCTGGGACCTTCCTTAGAAGAATGAGCTGATTTTTTAAGGAAAAGTGGAAAACCCACCACAGCAAGACTATTTTTCCCCCTTTCCTTCGAGTAAAAATCTCTCTGAAGCCCCCCCAGACCCCCGGTCGGGTCCGCGTTCCTCAGGACAGCTCAGAATAAAAACATTCCCTAAAAGCAAAGAATTCAAGAAATTCTGTACTGTTTTTTTTTTTTTTTTTTTCCAAGGCAAAGGTTTTCCTATCCACAGCCTACCTGGTGTCACCGCCTAACATCACCCTGACCTCACAGGCGCAGAACGGAGTGTAGAAGTGACCCCCAAGAAGGGGAGCGGGTTCAGAGGGGGGGCTCAGGGATGCTCCCATCCAGAGCCCAGCCCAGCCCAGCCTGTCCCCGGCTCGGGGGGGGACCAGTGACCCTGCTAAAGCACCTGCTCAACTTCCGCGGGGGAAACCGAGGGGTCCGACGCCAAAATTAGGAGTGAAACGGGGGAAACGCGCCTGCGGATACACCCGACGGGGCTGCCTCGGAGCCGTGTCCGGACAGACGGACAGACAGCGGCTCAGGACCCACGGGACCTAGAGGGCTTTAAAGATCTGTTCCACTAAATATTTCCGGAAGCCGTATATATGTAAGATGCAGTAAATAAGTCGCGCAAGCTGCAGAAGACAGCTGGAAAGGTTTGGAGCACACAGGGCGTTACGAGCACACGCGGCGCATAAACACGCGCGCAGCCCGGCCCTATAAATATATGTGCCACTCCAATTATATATGCATTATAGCTGTATCTATGGCTATACACAGATATATATAGATACACATAGAGATATATAGAGAGAGATATAAAACCCGGTGCATGAGGTATAGCCACGCAAATAGAGCTGTAAAGCTGTCCCTGAGAAGTGGGCAGCATTACATGTGTGGGACACGGGTTATGTCCGTGCCCACCAGCACCCGGGGGGCATTTGTTCCTGTTTTACCCCCTCACTGAGGCAGATCTGTGGGGCAAGGGTAGAGGACCTGGGGTACAGTCTCAGAAACCCCTTCCTGCAACCTCCCGGCCGGGATAAAAATCCCTGGATGGGTTGAAGGGGGGGAGGTTGCAGCGGAAAGCAAAGCCAGAGGGATGGGGGGGGCTTTTGGTGTGGGGACAGCCCAAGCCGGAGATGTCCCCAGCGAGGGGACAGCCCTCGCACCCTCTGCCCAGCATTCAGGGCCCATTCCCAGCCAGACCCCCCTCCCACGGCCCTCGGCGCAGGCAGAGCCTGCGCCCGGTTTTCTCGAGCCGTTTACCAATATTTTGCAGAAATCCCATTAAATAAGTGGTGAGCGGTATTTAAACATAGCGCTGTAATTATTAATTCTCCCCGCATTCCTCACCCCCCCCCTCCCGTCCCCCCCCCTGGCCCTCGAACGCCAGGGTTTAATTGGCTCCAATATGAGGCAGCTACAAGCAGTGTTAGAAAATGAACTGACCCCGCGAAATGATGCAACATCTGGAGGCAGGGCAGCCGGGGAGGCAAGAGCATCTCTGCGGAGCATCCGTAGGTGCAGCCTGAGCGGAAGGGAAGGGCCCTACCGAGCTGCATTCCGGCTCCTGCCTCGGAAATCCCGGGCAGCCCTCGGAAACCTCCGAGCGTGGTAAGAAAGAGAAGCCCCTCGGTGCTTACCTGCCCGCAGCGAGGCGCGTCCCCTCACCACCTGCAGAAGAGGAGCCCTCGCCTTTCAAACCGCCCTAAAAAACTTCCCCTGATTCCACCCGGGCGATTATTTTTTTAGAGCTAATCAAGGAAATAAAGTTAAAGAGGAGGAGAGTTCCTCTTGTTTGGGGTCTGATTTGGGGGAAGGAGGGGGTGGGGGGAGTTAAAGAGACCAGTTGCTGCCCACTGCTTTGACCAGTGAGGGATTCAACCCTTATTACCATTTTGTTTTTGTCCAGATTTGAAAGTAGGGCCCCCTGCATTCAAATCATCGCCCTCCATCGTTATTGTAAAGGACAGGCCTTAGTGGGCCCCCTTTGGATTGTCCTCCATTAACAATCCCTTCTTTTGTGGAGGTGTTTCTTTTTCTATTCACACACATCGCTGATGGTACTTCAGGCCCAGCTCTTAAAGAAACTGTTTGCAAAATTATACCTTTCCGCACGCTACTCCACAAGGAAGCGGGGAACTGTAGTTAGGAAAACATTATTGAGGCTTGTAATTTAATTAAAAATGCTAAAGCTGGCAAAAGGGGAAGGGAGAAAGGGAGAAGGAGCGTAAGAAGCAGGAAACAGGTTTTTTCTTTTTAACCTCGGCAGCGGCACATCTCTGAGCAGGGTTGGGGTGTGCGAGGAAGCGCTCGGCTCCCGCCCGTCTGCCTGCAGCCCGCGGCTCTCCGCGTGCCCACGCTCCCCAGCCAAGGCGCAGACGAGGCATCCAGACACCCTTCAGCGAATCACGTTTTTAAAACGCGAACGCAACCTTGGACCTGCGTGGCCAGAGCCGGAGGGGCACGGCCGTGCAGTCTGCAGCTGCCCCGGTGCTCGCCTGGGGTAGGTGTCGGGGGGTTGCACATGGGCACCCCGTCCATCTTCTCCTAAAAACCTCTTGCTTTAAGAGTTTGGGCTGAAATAAAGGTGGAGGAGCTGCATCCCGTTCAGCATCCTCACGGAAAGGCTCCGAAGCACGTCTGCAGCGAGGCCGCCCTTCCTTTGGTTATTGTTGTTATCCCCGTCGCCAACAGATCTGTAAATGTTCAAAGAGCAACACAACTTAAAAAAAAAAAAAAAAAAAATCGTAATAATTCAGCTGGCGAAGCAGGGCAGAGCCTGACCTCCGGCTCCATGGATGAGTGCTTCGCTGGGAACCCTGCTGAGCCAATGTGGACCTTCAACATCAACTCAGAAATTGGTGTGATTTGCCTGGGAAACCAGCAGTCATAGAGCAACTGGCCTTGACAAGATGAAGAGGAAATGTATAGAAGACGTTTAATGGGTCGCAAAAGGAGGAGGGGGGGAGAAAGCCAGCCCAGAGTGCTGCATTTTCTCTGTCTGGAGGGGCCCTTCTGCAGGAAGGGAAGAAGCAGGGCAGGCGAAGGGAGACTTTCCCAAGTTGGGCTTCATCAGGAGCCATCTGGGAATGCCCTGCCCTGCGAAAGGTTATTTCCCTGTCCCTGGCTGGGACTCGGGCCCGGGCTGGGCTTCCAATAAAACCAGTGATTTCTTTAATGTCAGTGAATAGCTGAAGGCAGGCCGGCTGGCGAGGCTTTGTATGTAGACGCATTGGGCTTGGATTATGCACGCCTAATCGCCTAATTTTCTTCGAGTGATCTGGATGCCGTACTCTTGGGCTGTGGAACATTTTATAAATAGCTGTGCTTGGAGTTAATATGATTTACTGGAGAGAGACCGGTTAAGCAATTCCCCATCTAAGTAGAGCAGTAATGAACAGGCTCTGGAGAAGATGCCTTCCCCACCGGCCTCAAGAGGAGGTGGGCAGGGAAGCAGGGATGCAGAGGGGTGATGTTTATTTGTGTGCGTGCACAGAGTGTCATTGATTTTTAATTGTCCTAAAAGAATTGCAGTAGCCACGGGCTGCCTCTAGGACTGGACTTTTCCCTCAAACACGAACAGCAAAGCCGCGGCCTCCCGCTAACGCTCACGGCTGCTGCAAAATCCCAGTGCGGGAGCGAGCGGGGACAGCAGAGCCCTGACCCCGCCGCACGTCCCTTCTCCTTCCCTTTTCCTTTCCTCTTCCCTTTCCCCTTCCCCTTCTAGGAAGCCAAACCAAACCAGGAGGTACCTGCGCTACCCTAGTCCCCATTCCTCTTAGGTGGGGAACGTCCATCTCCAGGGTGTCCCAGCAAAGCCAGGCGGACCCGTGAGGGACAGGAGCATCCCTGGGCCTGTCCCTCTCCACCAGGGAGGGGACAGTGGCTCCAGCCTTGGCCAGAACAGTCGGCAGTGCCTGGAGATGCGGGGGAGCCGGGGCTGCTGAGGGCAAGGACCCCTCGCCACCATTGCTGAAATCCTCAGCTGAGCCCTTAAGCAAAGACATCACGATTTCAGCAAGAACAGGAGCGAAAGACCTTTCTCCTCTCCCTTCCCAGACAAAACCCACCCTGGGACAATGTCTTGGGGCTTGGGGGAGCGTTGCTGGGATCAGGGGTGCTCCCTGGGGACAGAGGAGGCGAGCAGCGGGTCAGAGATGATGAAAGCGACCTTCTTCACTTAGAAAATGGAGAGCGGAGAAAATACGCAAGCTTCAAAGCAAAAGCTGGTGGCGGTGTGGGGAAATTGTGCAAGGCCTGTCCACGGCTGGCCCTGGCTCTGCAGGGCAGCCAGCGGCGGCTGGAGATGGGGATAAGGTGGTTGGGCTCGGGCTGGCAGGGAGAGGGCAGCGAGCCCTGGCGAGGGGCAGCGTTCTGAGGGGAGAGGTGGTGGACGGTTGCTCACATCCCACCCCAGAGGCAGGAGACACCTCGCTCCATGCAGGGGTGGGGAGAGGGTCCCCTATCCCCACCGGCATGCAGCCCTCACCCTGGTTGTGCTACCTCAGCCAGGGAGGGGCCGGGTACCCCCACGACACCAGGGCAGGGGTGACCCCCAGGCACAGGCGAGCTCCACGCCGGGGGACGTGGGTCCTGCTCCCAGCCCAGCTTGCACCAGCGCAGCCGCCACCGCAGCCACACAATAACCAGGAACCCCCATCCCCACCCCAGCGGCCCTCGGCCGTGCCTTCATGAGGTGACGGGGGAAAATGAGGCCGGGAATCATCCTGGTGATTGATACAACCAAATAAACGTCTCCAGGGAAAGGGGGGGAAGAGGGAAAAAAAGCCTTTCTCCAGGGTGGAGCAGGGAGAGGGGCAGCAGGTCATTAGCTGCGTGATGGTGCAACCCTCTCCTGCAGAGGAAATCCTTGACACCAAAATTCTGCCCTGCGAAACCACGTGTGACCCAAGTGAGGGTATTTTAATTTTATTTCTTTTTTTAAAAAAAAAACTTTTTTTCCTTCCTCTTTTTAAAATTAAGACCATGATATGTTGGGTTTTTTTTTTAAATGTCAAGCTCAGGAACAAGTGGAGGGGGTGGGGGCTGGGGAGCTGTGCGGGCATTCTTCACTTCAGAAGCTTGAATGTTTCAAAGTTGCTGCTGTGCTGTTAGCTGACGGCTATTGTGTGTGTTTAAGGCTGGGGGGGGGCCGTGAGGAGGGGGCTCGGACCCCCCGTTGGTGTGGATTTGCTGTCCAAAGACCGTTAGAAAGAGGCAAGAATGAATGAGATTGAATGGAATTGTAATGCACAAGGCCCTCCTCCTTTCTCAAGGAGCTGGGAGGCCAGGAAAGCGAGTCGTGGGGAGAGCAGGCAGCTTTCCTCCACATAGGAAGAGGCTTTGCAAATCAGCAAATTGTATATTTGTAGGGGGAGAGGAGAGGGAGGGGGGTTATTTATTTTTTTTATTATTACAGATCTGAAAAAAAAAAAAAAAAAAAAAGCCCTGCAGCAGCCGAGAAGACCAAAAGGAGACAGAGAAAAAGAGGGAGAGGAGACTTGATAGAAAAATCTGATTCTCAAACCTCTTGTAAGTGCAATTACTTTCTAAGACAATGAATCGCTTTCCAAGAAAAAGAAAAAAAAAATGTAGAAGAATGCCTGAAATTATAGCAGGGACCCAGCTCTGTCGATCTCTTTCCTACGCAGCGAGATTTCTGGGGCAGAAACCAGAGGCCTAGAATCCGCAAAACCTTTCTTGGAGGTCGGAAAGAGATCTGGGGCTTCATTTGAAAGAGCTTTTGCTTTCTCCTCCGGGCTGCGGGTCAGCTCCGAGGCGATGCTCGCGATGGCGACGGGGCACCGAGCGCCGCTCCGGTACCTGGGCCGCATCCTGGTGGCAAACAAACAAAGGCTGTTTTGTTATTGACTTATTCAGCAGAAATGAGGAGGGGGATGTGATTTTTCGGGTGTTTTGTGAGCTCTCTGCAGTGTGTGTGTCTGTGTGTGTGTGTGTGTACGTGCGTGTCACGTTGCCTGGGACGGGGCTGAGCTTACGTTTTCTAGGGTTTGTTGTGCCGCAGTTGATTTCGGGTTCAATCTTGTGTATTTTTCTAATGTGGTCATCTACGCACGGCGGAGTCGGGGTTTGGAAATGGGAGGAAAGTGGAGGCATGTTGCTTGTCTCTGGGATTTCTTTGTTCAGGGAACAGTAGGTGGTAGGTTTAAAAAGGCAGAGAGGGAAAAGAAGGGGAGAAGAAGAAAGAAATGAAAACGTGGAAAAAAAAAAAAAATGGCCCTTTGCAAATCATCTGACTATTTTCTTCCGGGATGTAGAAATGCTGCATTAGGGATTAAGGAAGGGCCGTGCTTAAGACAAAATGTCTCACTGGAAGTGTTAATAAAATAGCAGCCAAAGCCCAGCCTGTTTTTCAAGCCTGGAACTCAGGGGGGAGGCTGCAGGGCCGCGGGAGGGGTTGATGAGCTGGTGGGGGTATTTAATGGCAAACTTTAGAGGGGCTGAACTGTTGGCGGGGTTTGTTTTAAAGGAGAAATAAACCCCCGCCGCCAGCCCGCCGCGCAGGAACGCTCCCCCCCCCCCCGCCATATGACATCGTAAGTCATCGCACGGGGCTTCACATTGGTTCAAAATACCCCATCCCCGCTGCA
>JAVSBS010000471.1:122444-132615 GCA_033124195.1 Coracias cyanogaster | reverse complement strand
GAGAGGGCCTGCTACTATTTTTTTTTTTTTTGCCTCAACTTAAGAACACGGTGTGTAAATGTTAAATTTTTAAAATTTTTTAAGGGTGTTGCAGTCTTGACGAGAAGTAAAAGGGGTATGAGTTTTTGTTTTAAAACCCAACAATGAAAGAAGGAGGAAATACAAGTATGAAAAGAAGCCAGTGGCAGACTTCTTAAATTCAGAGTTAAGATGGAGCTTTTCCATATGTTAGAAGCTCCTTTTGAGGCAGCACTGGTTCTGTTCTTGGTTACAGTGCAGGAAAGGTAGAAGGTTTCAGTAACTGCAACACTTGTTTAGTTGAAAGCCAATGATTTATTACTGAGATTGTTAACCATCCTTGTTAACTGGATGTGTAACTGGGGAGAGAAAGAAGATAATTTGCAGGATATTTTAAAAAGCTGATCAAGAAGATCTCTGAGCTGTGTATTACCATTAATGAAGAACTAAATGAAAGGAATTTCATGATAACCAGTGTGGTTCTGTAGAAAGTAGATGTGTAGTGAACTGTGTGTGTTTATTTATTTTATCACAGCAGAATCTGGTTTTTAAATACATTTATGGAATACACTGAAATGTCTGCAACGCTTTTCACATAAGTGTTCTCATTAATAAATAAACATAGCACAAATTAAATGGACCAAAATCTCAGTAACTGGAACATCTGGAACATCCCAACCAATGGCTTCCGATTAAGTAGATGTTTCTAGTGGGCCCATGGGATTTCTTCCACGGGAAGATGTTTTTAGTGACATGGAAGAGAACTTTCTTGCTAAGCTGGGCTCAAACAAAGCAAGCTATGTTTTAAGATAGGCAGAAATACAAATTTCTAGGAAGAAGAAATTTAGAATAGATTTTAGGACGGAGAGCTTTTCACTTAGAAATATAGACGATGAAAAAGATTTGGGTGATGTGGTAGTTGATCAAGACAATGTGAATTATTGCAGTGGGATTTTTCTGACAGGATCAAAAGGGCTGATAGAATTATAGAATATACAAACAGAAGTGATGGGTAGGGTTAGGGAGATGGTGAGATCTCAGATATGTCTGTTCCTGAAATATTTAGGAAAGGAAACCTGTATGGTGAGACACATCCAGAGTTGGTTTTCTTTGCCTTGCAAAAGAGAAAATGAAGAGGAAGCATGATAAGCATAGCATCCTAACATAAGGATGAGTTAGATACTTTAGACATGGTCTAAAAATCAAAGATAAGTAGGCTCAGACTAGTAGCAGAAGTAACTAGTAACAGCAACTAGTTTTGAAAGATTGTGATGTACTATTGTACAATGAAATGTTTTAAAATCTAGATAGAACATTCTTCTAAATCAGGCTATGACCACTGCAGTAGATTGATTCAGTCCTACAGCCTGATTCAGTCCTAGCCTAGCCTACAGCTGGTCAAGCACATTGATTCCATCACCTCTGCTTTTTCCTAAGTCCCATGAACCAGTGGTTCTCAATCTATCCAAGCTGCTCCTTAAGTGACGTCTAGATAATCTGCATTTAGCCACTGTTTAAAACCTACATACGCTACGTTGCTGACCTAATATAATAAATAAACGTCCTGGCTACTGCCTTTTAAGATGAGGTTGCTTGGTTTTGGTCTAAAGGGGCTGGAAGCACTTTCTTAGGAGTTGAACTACAACAAATTATTGCATTGAGTTTTGGTTAAACTTCTTTCTCATCCTCAGTGTTGATAGCCTGGAAAGGACGTGACTAGATCTTTCAGCTGGGAAGAAGGTGCTGTATAGTTGCAAAGGAGAGCTATTTAATATAAACGCAAAAGAAAGTATGGATGCTTGACTTATAGATAAAAGAACATTTAATCAGATTGTGATCAGGTATCTGACAGCCTCATCTGTGGTATGAAGTTACGCTATAACAGAGTGTCAGCCAGTTACATATATAATTAAGTGTTCATACCTTGAAACATAATCTTTTGTTTTCCTGCCGTAGTAAATTGAAATAAATGAAAAATCTATTTAATCTCTAAATTATGTGTTATTTTTACAAGTAATGATTTATAGCTTGATAGAACAGTGATAAACCCGTAATTCTTACTGTGTTATGCTTTAGGTATTCCAAGAAAATCCAGACTTTTCTGTTATTTTTCCCCCATGTGAAAACTAATGTTGGACAATGTCGTTAATTACAGATAGTTACAGAGTTATCCATAGATGAACAGAGTCTATTAACAGGAAATAAATCAACATCAAACTGACTGGTTTAACTTTGCCTTACCTGATTACTTCACAACTGTCTTACAGCACATTGTCCATGTGTGTTCTGCGTGTGCCCATATTTCTTCCTAGCAGCAGGAATGTGAGAACAAATGACATTGTAGCTAAAAATACTCACCTGAGTCTTTGGAGGTCTGTGTTTCTGGCTGTGCTGCAGCATTTCTTTGTAACCTAAGGCAAAGTAGTTAATTTCTGGGTTTTATGTAGTCATATAAAAGGGTGTCTTTATTATGTGGGGATATTACCTTGGCACAGTAGAATATATAGTTGTCCTCGAGGTAATAGGAAATAAGGTCCTGACTGGGGAAAGATATTTAAGCATTTGCTCAGCACACTGTATGTACTTACACATATGCTTGAAGCTGCATATAAATTTAAGCAGTGCCTTAATATGATTGTTTTCTGGAATTGAAGCCTAAGTTAAAGCCTGATGGCTATTCCTGCATTAGTGAAATAGCCCAGTCAGAGCAAGATTGCAGAGTAAGATACTTGGTGCTGAGAACCAGATTGCACACTGTGTTCTAGTGGGTTACGCTGTTTTAGCTCTTATGTGGTGCTTTGAACTGAATTGTTTTGAGAGAAGTCATTGCTCTACTCCTGTTCATGACATCCTACACACCACCACTGCTCCCAGTACAGGAGGGCACGTAGAATGAGTTCAGCTGAGGTCACTGAGATGGTGGTCCTGTGAGGAAAGGCTGCGGAAGCCTGGAGCAGAGGTGGCTTTGTGGGGACCTAACAGCAGCCCTCAATGTCATCATGGAGGAGACAGAGATGGAGCTGGTCTCTTCACAGCAGTGCAGAGCAAGAAGGCAAGAGGCGATGGCCTCTTAAAACAAGAGATTCAGCATGGATGTAAGGGGAACTTCCTCTGTGTGAGGACAGTCAAGTGGTGGCACAGGATGCCTGGAGATGTTGTGCAGTCTCCAAACTTGGGATTTTGACCCAGCTGAAAGAGGCCTTGTGCAGCCTGTCCTAACCTCAGAGCTGACCCTGCTGTGAGCAGGAGGTTAGACCAGAGACCCCCTGATGTTCCCTCCAATTGGAATGATTGTGTGACCCTGTGAATGCCCAGTGTTGGTTGGATTATGTTAGCTGTGCTCCTGAAGACTACCTTGTAGTGTAAAACATAGTGGAAGGCAGGGGCTTGAATAGGACATTGGCTTCTCAAATGCACTTCTAATAGCAACTCAGTGCCAACATAGATGTGCCCTGTGCAAAAATCTGCTTTTGTTTTTAATTGACAAGGAACCAAATCCTCTCACTCTCTCTCACTAAGAAAAAAAAAAAAGGTCTTGACAGAATCTCCTGTTGATTGCTGCTATATCTTGTTTTTCTTTTGTACTAATTTCAGTCTCTGCACCTATTAACTTTAGAACTTTTTTGTGTCTTTACTGTTCTTTAGAGACTTACATATATTATGCAGTCTGGCGTACTCTTCTTCTATGGCATTCTGTCAATCTTCTGCTTTCATAACTGTCTTTTGAGTGCTCTGCTGTAAATCCCTTGAGCAGGAACTTTAACTGCTGCTATATTGGCTTAAGGCTGTGGCTGTAGTTAAGACACTCTCTCTTCATATACCATAGAACTTTTCTATCTAAAATTTTCTGAGCTATCTAATTTAAAAGCTACTTTATCCTCATTTGTAATATGCTTGCACTAGGCAGCTTTGCATATGACATTGGAGAACTGTATAAAGCAGGGGCACACAAACCTCAACCAGTTTTGTCCCTGTCTTGTGTGGGGGAATGAGCTCTGTTTAGTTTGGGTTTGGAGAGAAGAGAGTGACTCAGAGTTTGAAATTCAGCTAAGACTTCTGTAGTTTGGGCAGTTGGGAGAATAGAAAATGGCACATACCACAGAATCACAGAATGGTAGGGTTGGAAGGGACCTCTGGAGATCATCGGGTCCAACCCCCCTGCCAGAGCAGGGCCACCTAGAGCAGGTTACACAGGAAGGCATCCAGGCAGGTTCTGAACGTCTCCAGAGATGGAGACTCCACAACCTCCCTGGGCAGCCTGTTCCAGTGCTCTGCCACCCTCACAGAGCTGCTTTCCAGCAGGTCAGCTCCTAACCTGTACTGGTACATGGGGTTATTCCTTCCCAGGTGCAGCACCCTACACTTGCCCCTTGTAGAATTTCATCATGTTTCTCTCCGCCCAGCTCTCCAGCCTGTCCAGGTCTCGCTGAATGTCAGCACAGCCTTCTGGCGTGTCAGCCACCCCTCCCAGTTTTGTATCATCAGCAGACTTGCTGAGGATGCACTCTATCCCTTCATCCAGGTCATTGATGAATATATTGAACAGTACAGACAAATGGCTGAAAATAAACTGAATTTAGTCACCAATTTTGAAAATCTTGGTGGCTGCATCCTCCTTTTCCCAGGCCTGCACTGAAACACGCTACTTTTCCAGACAACTTTGTGTAGTACCTACCAATACGCTTTGGTAGCATCATCATGATGGTTTGGTACCAGGACTGCTGGAGCTGTAGTTTTCTTGTTACTCCCATGAGTGAGCTGAAATGCGACCGGTCTTCAGCCTTCTCTGTGTTGAGGTGTTGCCCCTGGCCTGATGTTAAAGTAACATCTCCCTTTAAGCGGACTTGGCTCTAAATGTGCTGATGCTAGGAATAACCTATGTTACTCAAAGAAACTGTGAGTTGTGTTCCAGAAATATTTTTATGCTAACATAAAAAAAGTTTCAACAGCAGTGCCTTAAGCATCAATGTCGTCAGCATCACTAAGACAAAAGAAAAGGAGGGAGCAATATGTTTTTATTAAGGGACATGTGCCATTACCTGAATTTCTGCCCTTACCTCATGAAATAGATAATTTAAAGGATGTTCAATTGCAAGGACCTGACAGAGTCTAAATTAGAGATAACCCTTCAGTTGGTTTAAAAATAAATGAATCCCCAAAAGAACAACAACAGAAAAGCAGCAATAAATGTCAGTTGAATTAACTGTCTTGACTACTTTTGTATGCTCAGAAACCTGGCAGACAGCTTTGAATGAATTTTGTTACTGCGTTTTGCTCATTTTCCCATAGCAGAATCCCTTTGGTGGAGGGAACTTAATGTTACAGTTTCTGAATCAATACAATTATTAAGCAAATGCCATTATAGAGTGCTTGTTAATAATGGAGATACAACAGTGGGGAGAACATGTCTTAGATTTCAGTCCCCAATTGCTTTAGCAATTCTGAAGTTATGAAAATTATTATTTTAGTTTGTTAAATTAGTTGGATTTCATGTTAAGCCACTGAGAAATAAGAAAAGTTGGATCTCTGTGTGTTGTTTTAGCTATGTTGTTTTAGAGGTAAATACTAACTTTGTCAAAATATTTAGCTGCATCATTCCTTTGAGAGTAACAAGTCTTGATAAAGATAAAATATGATTTTTGAATCATTCTTGTAGTTTAAGAGCAAGAAGAATGAATAATATCTTGATCAGATCTTTTTGTTTCTCATTTTTCATCAGTAATAAGTAGGGTGAATACCACCAGTATAGTATGTGTGCATTGAAAATATCTAGGTGGCTGAACATTAATCTTTAAATATTAAAAGAAAAAAAAAAAACCCAAACAGGAATTTGCTTTGAAACTGTGCATCTTGTTTGTTTTAGGAGAAAAGGCTAAAAGAAAAAGCAGCAAGGAGAGAAGCCAGGAATAAGAACGCAGAGGTAAGGATTTCTGTTGTTTTGATCAAGCCACTGGTTGTGGTTTGAAACGGTTTTTTAGTTATGTCATTCCTTTTAAGCAATGTGGTGATTAATGACTCTTTAAAGGCATTTTCTGTTTACTTGCCTTTTCTTGCTCCCTTGTTCTGATGTGGTTATAATGACTTGCTGTGGAAGGTTACTGAGAAAGCATGAATGTGCGTGTGTTGTATATGTATATAAATATATAAAATGTATGGAAGTCTTTTGGAATTGCAGCCTCTTTATTCTGTTTATCAAATGAGTTGCAATTTTAGCTGTAGTGCCTATGCCCCCTTTTTTCTCTGAATATTTGGTCGTGTTTGTAACTTTGAGGCAGTAAGATTTTTTTTTTTTTTTGTCAAATCTCTTAAACCTGTTTCTGATGAACCTTTTATTTATACAGCAAGTATTTACACTGAACTTCTTTTCTTCCCCTTGTTAGACCTACAAATAAAACCTTTGCTGTCTTTTTATTTATATATATGTTACTCGTTTCCTAGAGGCTGTTCTTGTTTTTTGTATTTCTGGAATTGTGGTAAACTGAGATTTCATTCAGCTGCAGTGATTTTCCAGAATATGGATAGGGTAATGTGTGTCATTTCTTGTGCTGCATCTCCTTATGCTACACATGAATAGTTATGTTCTTGGCAATTACCAAATATCTTACTCCCTTGAGAAAATCGATGATGTTCTTTGTCCGATTTTTGCAAGCTGGCCGTATGCTGGGAGGCTTAAGTGTAGGAAGATGCTTCATTCTGTAGTTCTGAAGTGGAAAGTAATTATGGTTTAAGATGAAAAGCTTAGTTATACTAAGTATGATTCTGTCTTCAGAGATGGCAAGCTATGAGAGCTGTTGGCATCGTGACTCCCCAATCAAGCAATAGAAATTTTCTGAATGTAATTGAATGCATACTTTTTAATATATTGAGCAAGCATTTTAGGAAAATTATGGAATGAACGATTAACAAACATCTTAATACAGGGAGAAAACATTGATCAAATCAGGCTATATCACATTTGTAAATACTGCTTGTAAATTTTGCCTCTTTTCAAGGAATAAAAAACCCCATGCCTCATGTTATTCAGCAGCTGGAGAAATAAACCCATTACTTCCAAAGGGATCTGCTTGCTGATACGCTTCTCACCTCCTGTTCTTTGCCAAGCAAATGAGTCTGTTGGAAAACAAATGAGGAATGATCTGTCCTTTTGTGTGCGGTGTGCCCATGGGTACAGTATGGGTTAAATGTGGAGCTTCACGCCCAAACTGCATAACATAAAACCACAATTTGATGCACCTCTGCCTCTCTTCTGTGCAACACTAGCACTTAGACAGTTGATTTACTAGTGCTAGTCTATGGTGAGGATGGAGTATACTTTCTGTGAGAGCAGCAACTATGCAAACCTACTATTACTTAATTTTGTTCCTGAAGCACTTAGCTCACTCTCTGGAAGAATGTTGCAAGCCTCAGGAGCTGACACATCTCCTTGGTGAAAACTGTTGGGCTTTTTTTCTTGTTTAGAGGCTATTTTTGCCAGAACTGTGTGCAGCTGAGTCCTGTCATTTTCAGTGGGGCTCATTTCAGGGAAAGTGCTTCCACTGGGGAAGGCTGCCAGCTTGGAGCTGGGCTGTTCATGCCTGGAAGTGGAAGGGAGCAGTAGACGGTAGATAAAGGTGGCAGTTCCCGTCTGCTGGGTGTCTGAGGAATTAATTAAGAACACTCCCTGCTTCACAGAATCTTAGAGATGAAGCTGCAGTAGCTGTGGTCTGTGTGGGATATGACTCAAGCAGCTCCTAGGAGACACCTAAGGAGGGGAGGAAACTGTACAACACAAACTATTGAAACAGAAACTAATTTAGAAAATATATGTTGCCTAAATCAGGAGTTCAAAAATGTTTGCATTTTCATAGTACTTTCAGAATATAGCTTGTGACCCACTTTGCCATACGCAACTGCTTTGTCAGTTAATAGTGTTTTCTTAAAAGAGAAAGCAATAAGGAACACCAAAAAAGCCAAGAAGGTATTTTTAGCTATATTAGTGCAGTTTAGCAGCTGGAGAAAAGGGCTAATCAACAATTATGAGCAGTCAGTCACTTCAAAGCAGCTGTGGTCATAATTTGTTGTTCCGTATCTACCTGCTTTATTCCCCATGTTTGTTTATTAACTGCTTCTCTCTCACATTATAAACTCAGGTTACAGAGTATTACTTATTATCTTTCACTAGTACTCAGCCCGCTGGGTCTGACATCACTAAAATGGCAATTTACTTTCCCATTCTAAACATTAAGTAATAATTCATCAATTGTGTCTTTTGCATATCTGCTTTAGTATCATTCTTGTCCTATTGTTGGTTGTGCCCTGTTGCTGACTGGACAGGGTCTAGCATGTTATTCTTAACATATGGTGGTGTTTTCCAATATGAAAAGGGAATTTATTTGGAACTAAAACTTTATGGTTTACAGTTTATTTGTTTTCACCCTTTAAACCATACACTTGTGGGATTTAATTTAATTTTAGATTCTTGGATTGTGGTATTCTTAGTTATAGGATTTCTCTGCCCAGTACATGTTCATCCCTTTCCTTTGCCAGGAATCTTGATATCTTGACATTCCCATTTATCTGTAATTTTTTAACTCATGGCCTACCCTTTTTAATAACAACTTTCCTTCAATTCTATACCCCCATATTGTTTTGGGGAGGAGAGGGTGGATCTCCCATTTTAAGTTGTTGGGTTTTTGTGATTCTTCTTGTTTTTTCTCTTTCATTTCAAGCATTAGCCTTGCGTGAGTGCAGGTTTTTGTTTTTTTTTTCTGTATGCCAACAGAAAAAGATCACAGAAGAGATAAGTCTCCTGCTTTTTCTTCAGGTGCCACAGGAGCAAGTGCAGGGAAGGTTTTGCTCAGCCTTCATTGTGCTGGGACAGGGTGGGCTCCCTGCAACTGGAATTGAGCAGCCAAATTCTGGAATGCTGTGCTGAATGTGCTTGAGCACATTCCATAGAGTAAGAAGTGAGGTATCTTAAAGGATACTTTGGGGAAACTATTTCTTGGAATTTTTAACCATTAATTAAATTTGAGTGCAAACAGCTGTAAGAACAGATTAAATAAGTTTTCTCTTGTATTCCTGTTGAAGAAAAACGGGAAACTTAGGGTTGGGGTAATTATTTTTTTTTTATCATAAAATATTTAATTGTCTCCTAGTTCAGGAGAATTTGACATTTACAAATGCAGTGTTGTAAGGTGAAAAAAAGGAAATACTTTGTCCACACTCAGTACTGATAAAATTGCAGTTCTGACTCCTCAAATTTTGGTACTGTTTCCATGAAGATGGTCTGGAGAAAATGAGGCCACTCTGTTGTCTTTTGACCAAGAAGTTAAAGCATTGTGCAGAAGCAGGAGGAGTGTGGGTGGTTCCTCTGAAGCAGTAGCTGGGTGTTATTGGTGAAACCAGACCCTGGCCTCAAGCAGGGTATCCCTGTGCTGCACAGTGCTCTGCTCTTGACATGGCTCTTTTCTTTTTAGTAGTCTATCACATACTGATTTCTTAGTATACATGAAGGACTTTTGGGTTTTAACCAGTATTGAAAGGTCCTTGCTCTGCAAGCAACAGTTAACAGCAATGAAGCTAAACAGAACTGTATTTCTCCTTTACTGAGTTTAATGTTTTGCTATGCTGATGCCTTAGAGCAGTATTGAGGTGTTAGGAATTACAAAGTGAGGAAGGGTTTGGTTTCTTTTGAAGAAAGTTATTTTTGTAGGAAAGGCATTTTCCAGGAGCAGCTGAACAGGCCTGTGGGTCAAGCTGGGGGAGCAGAGCATTTACCTGCACCTGAGCAAAGCCTTTGACATTGTCCTGCACAACATCCTGGTCTCCAAGCTGGTAAAATATGGGTTTGATGGATGGACAACTCAATGGATAAAGAACTGGCTTGATGACTGCACCCAAAGGGTGGCTGTCAATGGGTACATGTCCAAGTGGAGGCCATTGACAAGTGGAGTCCCTCAAGGATCAATACTGGGACTGGTCTTGTTTAACGTCTTCGTCGGTGACATGGACAGTGGCACTGAGTGCACCCTCAGCAAGTTTGCCAACGACACCAAGCTGTGTGGTGTGGCTGACACACTGGAGAAAAGGGATGTCATCCAGAGGGACCTCAACAGGCTGGAGAGGTGGGCCCATGCCAACCTCATGAAGTTCAACAAGACCAAGTGCAAGG
>JAVSBS010000471.1:89058-106467 GCA_033124195.1 Coracias cyanogaster | reverse complement strand
CTGGTCTAGTGGGAGGTGTCCTTGCCATGGCAGGGGGTTGGAACTAGATGACCCTGAAGGTCCCTTCCAACCCAAACCATTCCATGATTCTACGATCTGGTTCTGAGAGGACATACAGTGGGTAAATAACCTAAGATCTGACAGATCTATGTTCAAATTCTCAGCCTGCCACACATTTCATGCAAGACCTCCAGCAGTGGGTCCACCTGGATGACAGTGTCAGCTCTCTATCATCTGGCCCTGTTACGCTGATAATACACATTTGAATTTCAGAGCTATTTAGACATCACGGTAATGGAGACCTGATGCATAACGGTACAACTCTACAGAGAGATAAGGACTTTTTAGTGCCAGCCACATTCCTTCTCAAGTTTCTAACTCATTTCCACAAGTCCCTGCAGGACATCTGTTTTGTAGAGTACTGAAGAGATCAATTACTTGCCCAAGTCCCCGTGCTGAGGACAATCCTTGCTGTAAGGGGCGTTCAATCACCTCTCTGACAAGATTGATTGGATTTAAATCCAAGTGTTTGCTTGGATTCCACCGGGCCATCAGGGGTCATATCTGACATCCTTTCTTATTGAGTTTGAGTCATTTTTGTGCAGACATTCTGGAGGTGCTTGGGGAATTCCAGGTTGTGACCTGCAATTCGGGCGGTTCATTCCCAGGGTCTGCTATCAGCAGACAAAGCCGGCGTATCCCCGGGGAGCGCCGTTGCCTGCCTTGGTGAAGAACCTCTTCAGCCTTTGTTCAAGCATCTCATTCTGCTACTTGTTCCTCTCACCATTTTCCTTTTTCTTGAAGGGGTGGGAGAAAGCAAAGGCAAGGCAATTCTGTCCGCACCTGGATTTCCCAAGTTTTCTGAATCCCTTCAAAATCGATTACAGCCCTGAAACGTTGTAGTTAGCACATTATGGAATGGGACAAGAGCTGATGATCACGCTGATTTGTCTGGAGGCATCTGTTGCCTACTTTACAGCAGATCTTCAACCCCACCTTCTTGCAGAGAAATGCAGACATTGTCTATTCTTTCCCTCTGCAAAAACTAACCAATCATCGGAAGTGTTGGACAAACTGCTTGAAGCTCATCAGGCCACTTAGGAAACTCCCCTTCCCCGTCATATTCTCCTCCTCTCAGTCAAGCCTCTCCTGAACCCAGAACGTTCCTCACTTCCTTCCTCACGGATTAAAGTTACTAAGGTTTTTGTGAAAACTCCTGCTGCTTCCCATCACCTAGAATTACTCATTCCCACCTTTCCAATTTTTGTAATTTATTCCATTCATGCAAGACACAAGTCACCCTAACTGAATATCCGCCTTAACAGAACATCCAAATTCATCCAAAAACTTGGGAAAGCATGACTTTGTAGCTATGGCATAGAAGGGGGAGCCTTGATCTCAGGATTCTCTTCTCGACTCTACTTTTCCCTTGTTGCCAATTCCACTCCCGTGCCAGCTGCACTGCCCTTGTATTTATTTAATTTTTAAAAGGGAACAATTATGCCATCAAGTCAACTAACGAGGACTGTTAAGTGCTATTTTTCTTTGCATTAGCCTGTGCTCTGAAGAGAAGCCTGAAAAGACGGCGGTTAAACAGCACTTGCCCCGCTCCACACACTCCACCTCAGTTACCCATTTATCTCATCTTGCGTGAAGAAGCCAGAAAGATGACAGATATGTGACCTCACTTGTGCTGAGCAGTTGCAGCAATACTTTACTGAAGCTTAGAATAAATTATCTAGAAAAACCAATCAATAAATCCATAAAGTGTCTTCCGTCTACTGAGCCAAAGGACGTTATTTTGATAAAGGGAATTTTTAAGTGAACAAAGTCTATTTATGATATCAGATGATGCTGTTCATTTGTACTCGTCCCCTCCCTCCTTCCAGCACACCACCGCACGCAGAGCGCTCCAACTGCAACCCAAGAAGACGCAGACTAAGTGCTTGCAGGCCGCAGAACGTACCTCTGAACCAGTGGCAAGGGGAGGAAATTGAGGGTGGACGTCATATCCAGTCCGCAATCCAACATGATGGTGGTGGATTTGAACTTGAGCACGTTGCATGGTAAGGTCGGATGTCCTGACAGGCAGTACTGGAAGGAGAATATGAGGTTGAGTTACTCGTGAGCTTTACCAACCTGAAAAGTGGGGGTTTTTTTCCCCTTATTTTTAAACAGGTAGTTTTACACACGCCAGAATAACACCTGGTTTCCTGTGGATCCGTGTCACGGCTGCATATGCTCATTTAGAATTCAGGGTATTAAAAGTGGCAGATTTTCTTCAGCTAAGTCTTTTTGATCACAAGGATTGAGAGGATGACATAACTCCTCTCTGCAACTTAGGACACGTGTAGAACCTCTTTTCTAACAACTACCTATTTTCATCAAACTCCATGAAAACCAGTTGTTTCAAAATCAGTCCTACTGGCAAAACTTGGCTAAAATTGGGTAGCAAATTGGAAAACTGCTTGAGGTGGAAAAAAGGGAGAGAATCCCCGCAGGAACACGAGTTTTGTGCCCTTAAGCAACCAAACAAGGTGCAGCCCAGGCCTTCTGTGGCTGCTCAGCGCAGAGCAGCAGGGGAAGCTGTAGGCAAGCGAAGCTGCGGCTCTGGGGCATGTTCTCACCTGCTTTTTGTCTTGCTAAACACAAGCAGGAAACAGAGTGGATGGACAACCAGAGCTGAATGGAAGGGTTTGTGTACTGAGAAATCCCCAAAGCTTTGCAAGCTTAATGAGCCAGTAAGCAGGTAATGTACGGGGGCACTTGAGCATCATTGAGATGCAGTCGCCTCTCCTTTGGAGAGTGGCAAACATTTCCAAGGCACAGGAGAAGCCGAAGCTTTGAATAAGAAGAGAAGTGAATAAAAATGCCAGCTTTAAAACGCAAGATTAGAAATGCGGCCGCCTCCCCATGAGTGCTTTTCATTGAGGAGGGATTCCAGACTGCAAGAAGAGGAGATTTTGCATCTCGAACACAAATTTTTGCATCTCCGAAGTCCGGGCATCTGGCAGCACAGCAATGCTCAGGTGGTCAAACTTCAGTTTTAAATTCAAGTTTTGGTCAATTAAGATGAAAAATATCAGTTGGTTGGCCACACACGGCACTAAAAACAGACTCAGTCATTTCCTAAGTCATTTGTACCCTACATTTGCTTTCTACACTTCACTCTACAAAGTGGAAAGAAGGTAGATTAATCATTTCATTTTCTACCTCTGCTCACAATATGTTAACACAGGACTGCAGCCGTCTGGATTAACAACTCCCAAGGAGTCTATTTACACACATACATCAAAACCTCGGTTTTAAATTATATTTAAATATTAAAAAGCTACTAAGCCCCGCAGATGAAATTAAAAATATCACAAAGACTTTTGTTTTAAATTCGCAAAGCTTTAATTATTAAGGAGTGACATGACATTTTGCCTGCTGTTAGAAAAGTTTAAAAAGAACGGGGAGAAGCCAGGCTTGTGAAGAACTGAGTATACAAGGAAGGAATTCAGTTGCTTTATTCGCAAATGTAAAGTATGCACGCGAAATGAAGTTCTCACCAGACCAGAACTTCAACAACTGAAGCTACAAATCCAAGTAAATAGAAAGAAGTGAGGGAAAATATAAGATCTGAACTACTTTTATAGCTTTTAAACTATCGGTAATTAAAAAAGGCAATGAAATATCACCACTTTTATCAGCAAAACACTTTCTTGTTTTTAAAAAAGTCATGAATAGGATCATGACCCTGACACCTATGAGTTAACTGGAAAATCTTCCTTTTTTTCTTCTTTAAAAGCATCTAAAAATCATCTATATCTGTGGCTGTTACGCTGTGGTAAACGGATTCCCGGGCATCAATGATCACTACATGATTCAAGTGAAGTGACAAAAAAAAAGGGACTGATATTCCTAACCAGACTAAAATGGAAATTCCTTTTTGCTCGAAAATGTGTTTGATTTCATCCTTATTCCCTTCTGGCTAAAGGCTGGTGCAGCTAACACAGCAGGTGCCTCACCTCCGAAATAAAAACCAGGCATGTACAAAAGTCCCAAAACATACAAAAGCCGTAAATACGCCCACCTCGGCTCACAGCTTTCTTGGCAGGCTTTGTAAATTGGAGGGATGTTTGACAGATGAGGGGATAATTCCGCCCAGTTGTGAGCGTCTCTGCTCACCTCATGGATGGCGACGCGGCAGAGGAAAGAGAGGATGGCTCGCGCTAGCAGCTCCAAAACTTGCAGGTTAAAGCCAGTGCTTTCAATTCCAACTGAAGCCAACAAACACTGCCGTGCATTCTTGGAGGATTTATATCACGTGCTGGCTGAAATTCTAGCGAGAAATTCGCAACGGGATTTGCCTGGACCAAAGCACGTTCAAATCTGTGTGAGTCTGCTGGATTCTGAATCAGGTCTGGAGCCCGTCACCTCTGTCTTATTGTTCCAAATTTGACCCAAATATAGGAGAAAAGAGGATAAAACAGCATCCAGCTCCTCCCCTGAGAGTCAGGCACATCTCCAGACAACTAGAAGATGAAGAATCTGGTCTTACAATCCCCAGTCCCTAAATTTATACACAGGTCTAACAGTGTTTCAATACAGACTTCAGACAGCTCCCTCTCTACCCCTATGCAAGACTCTAGATACCACATTTCCACCCTTGCCTTCATTTAAAGAGTTCTCGGGTTGCTTTGGCCCCTGCACTGTATCACCCTCTACAAACACGTCCAGAAGTGCTTAGCTTTGCACAGTTTGTCCCACTGGTAGTATCCATCCATGCACAGAGACTTCATCGCATATATAAGATTATGCGGGACCGAGTTCTTCAGCCACCTGCCTACTGAATTAATTTTACATGGTTATATCACAGAGAGCGATTTATTGGAAATCTCAAAACTAGCCTAGAATCCACATTCACGTCTACAGAGCTTCCTCAAGTCAAACCGATCAGTCTCAAAACTGAGAGACAATCTGACATTTGACAACAGCGTAACTTCAGGTGAAACAAATGAAATGTTTTGCTTGGGTATTTTGAAAGCTCCTTTGGTTTTCACCTCCAACAAATTGCAGCACATTACGTGAAACAGGGAAATTCTCCCTGGAAAATAAAGTAGTGGATGAATCTCTGGGAAACTTACACAGATGAAAATAGAGATCTAGAGAGAAGACCAGTTAACACGGGTAATGTATTTTCTGATAACTTTCCCTTTGGAAGATTGTACTATCAGAACCAAACCGGGAACACGGGAAGTTCCACCACAACATGAGAAACTTCTTCACTGTGAGAGTGAGGGAGCGCTGTGGAACAGGCTGCCCAGAGAGGTCGTGGAGTCTCCTTCTCTGGAGAGAAGACCCATTTGGACGCGTTCCTGTGTGATCTGCCCTAGACGACGCTGCTTTGACAGGGGGGTGGGACAAGATGGTCTCTAGAGGTCCCTTCCAACCCCTACCATTCTGTGAGTCTGTGAAAATATTTATCAGAAAATATTTATCACCCTTCGCAAAGCTACGCCAGGCTGATTTTCTTACTTGTAATTACCTGCATTAACATCATACTTGATATAAGTAATAGAAATAATTATTGATATAAGTAATAGAAATAATTATTGATATAAGGAATAGAAATAGGATATTAACATGAGAAGTAGAGTAAAAGAAATCATCACACTAACCAATATGAAGCACTTGAAGGAAAACAGGCTAAATTGCTCACAGGAAATAGCTAACAGGATGAGCCCTGACACCCTAACAAAGGGACTACGGATTTACTAACCAAGGAGGCTAAACAGATAAGAAAGATTAACAGGTGCAGAGACATTTCCAGTCATAAAGAGCAGAACTGACGGATACAAAGTAACATATATCACAAACTTATCAGCAGAAGAATGGCTAGTGAGGAAGAACAGATGTTTACCAAGGACAAGAGCTGACCAGGACTGGCTCAATTCTGCAAAACTTGCCAAATCACCACATTCCAGGCAAGAGGTGAAAAGTACTTTAGGAGGAAGACCCATGGCCTTCCTCCCAGAGACCACCGCCTGCGTCTCGAAGACCCCTGCCCGCAATTACCAGGAAGAACTGCGCAAGCGCAGGACTGATAAGCTAATTATAATACAAAGCGAGGAAAGGCGGGGTTAGGTAATAAAAACGTATAGGCGTCTTATTGTATAAATATGAGATAGTTTGCCACTTCGGGTATGCACGTTTGTGGTGGAGCGATCCCCCGTGCGGCTGCGTGCAATAAACATACCTACTATATAACCTTCTGGGTTATAGAGTCTGTTTCTGCATGTCACATTCCTCACAAACATCATGCCAAACACAAACATCATGACAAGCACGGAGCATCTCGGTGCCTAAAACTAACAGAGGAATATATATGGGAAGTGGAAAAGGGGCACAAGTATTGCTTTGGTTCTTGGAGGTGTAGGGAAAAGGAGAACTAAAGCCCATCTGGAGCTAAGACTAGAGGGGGACATAAATGTTAAACGGCTGCAGGTATCCTAGTAGCAAAAAGAAACTCAAGGCAAATATGATTGACAGGGAGACTGGCCTAGTGAGTTCCAGTCCCTTGGAAGATCATGAAACTTGTCCTTTTCCAAGCATGTAAAGGACAAGAGTGTAATCAAGAACAATCAGTAGGAATTTACAACAGGCAAGCCATGCTTGACAACCTGTTTGCCTTCTGTGATGAAGTAACTGCAAAGTGGTCTGTGTGGAGAGTAGTGCATGCAATTTACCTTGACTTCAGTAAGGCTTTTGGCCTTGCCTCTTGCAGGTTTCTCATTTGAAATGGAATGAAAGAGCAGTCTATTTGCTGAAGCTCATGAAGTCCCAACAGGAGAAGTGATAATGCTGACTGAGGATTGACTGTCAGTCCTCCTGAAAATGCACCAGGGGTTACAGTGAATGCTAAGTTGAATCACTGTGAGGGTGGTGAAATGCTGGAACAGGTTGTCCAGGGAAGCTGTGGATGCTTCATCACTGGATGTGTTCAAAGTCAGGTTGGATGGGGCCTTGAGCAGCCTGGTCTAGTGGGAGGTGTCCCTGCCTATGGCAGGAGAGTTGGAACTAGATAATCTTTAATGTTCCTTCCAACCCAAACCATTTTATGATGTTACGATTCTATGATTTTATAAACATGAGTCAAGTGTGAATAAGGCAAAATGGGTCACATTGGAAGATGTATGATTAACAGAATGAGCAGAATTAGTATCTACTTTTCTGCCTCTGGGGCTGTATCCAGAATACAGTGTCCAGTTCTGGGTTCTCCAGTTCAGGGTGAAAGTGGTTAGGGTCCAGTGAAATCTACCAAGGTGGTCTGGAGTCTTTAGCACATGCTCCATAAAGAAAGGGTAAAGGAACTGGACTACTTCTGTGTAGTGAAGAGAAGGCTAAAAGGCAACCTAATAGCATGTTTGAAAGTTGGCTACAGAGATGGTGGAGTCAAGTGGTTTTTTTTACTAGTGGCAAATGATGTAAACTTGCCAAAAATTGTGACTTGAAAGTTTCAGAGTGAACGTTGAGGAAAAAACTTGTTTATAGAGAGGTAGTGTTGATGTGAAGTAAATTACCTGGAGAGGCTGAACCTCCCAACTTGGAGGTTTTTGAGACTTAGATGGACAAAGCCCCAGCTGACCCAACTGAGTGTTGGTAATAGTGCCACTTTGGGAAATTGGCCTAGGACTCTCCAATTATCTCTTTCCACCTACCTTTCTATCTCTTCCCTAAACAGCATACTCAGTTTTGGTTCACTCCTCCGATCGTTCTACTTCTAGAGTTAGACCTTGGAGTTTTCAGTCAGTAGGAGGTGAACAGATAGCAGGCAGTAGCTAAATCTGGCACTGAAAAAATGACTGTGCCACCTGCTTGTTCCTCCAGAGCTCATGTCTTAGCACTATGCTGCTACATATATTTTCATTCTTTAAATAGTTGCATTTTTTCCCAGTGAAATTATACAAAACTTACATAAAGGTCCCAGTTGACAGATGTAAAGCAAAGAGAAACAGCTAAAATTAGAAGAGGTAAAAATAGAGGTTGGGAAGCTGTCTGAATGATCTTACCAGCAGCAAATTTATGCTGAATTCTGCCAGTTAGGTCTGCTTTGTTTATTAGGTCAGACTGTAGCTCAGAGTTCATAGAAGAGGAAAAGAAGTCCTGCTGAAAAACATGCATTTGACATTTTATTAAAGTCTATCAAAGGTCGACATGTCTTTAAAATTGGTTGATATGGCCAGGATGTTTGGATTTGGCCCCTGGCAGGAGTGAGCCTCAAGAGGGGAAGATAGATTATTTATGAACTTTGAAGACAGTTTACTAAGAAGCTTATCAGAAATGTCCAACTGTATGATGCACTGAATAGTTGGTGAAAGGACTTTTGATGTCATAATGTTGCATCACAAAAATTTTCTAGTAAGTGTATTTGTGAGGGAATTCCATCCACCTCTCTCTGTGGCTGGTAAATGCAGAGTTTATCTGTACCATGGCAGAAAAGACAGGTTCCTGTAATTTCTCTTTTATGCTGTTGCCATATGGACACAGGTTAGGAATAAGCTTGGGGTCATACTTTGCAGCGTGCTGGCTTCTCTGTGTGATTGTGTTTGTTCATAAAAAGGCTAGGTGCCCATTGCTGTTCTGAGAGTGATCTACTTTGATTGCCATGGATGGAAACGCTTCAAGGGTAGTCAGTGAGGAGTCATTGTAATGTCTCTATTCTCATAATCGGTAATGCCAGTGATACTGAAAACATTCAGAAAACATCTAAATGTAGACAAAGAGATTTATGCAGATAATATTAGTGACTTCTGATCCACCAAATAAAAGACCCAATTCTGTTAATTAGTTCTGCTTAAAAATGAGTTGACATAATTCATTGTTATAAATCCATGAGAATATTTTTCCAGGTGCTAAAGAAAATCTGCTGTATTGTTTTATCTGTACAGGCATTTGAAAGACAATTGCCAGTATAATTCACTAGGCATTGCATTTCAAAAACAGTCTTTGGTTGAAATTGTTTTCAGATTTTTACAGATTCACGTTTTTATAGATTGCTAATTGCATTTGACCGTTAGAGTGAATTAAACTCCTAGAAGGCTTCTTGGTAGGAACATAGAAGACTATTAAGAAGATTAATACAGTGTACCTATATAAAAGTGTTTGGGGGGATGTAGGGGCTGTTTAGTTTTGGTTTTTTTTTCCTACATCATGGAGACCATTCAGAGTAGCATCAAACTATTTCAGGCTTCTGGAAGGATATCCCTTTGTATGACTGTCTAGAAGACATGTAATAGAATATCAGTGCTCCTGTTAAAAGATGGTTAAAAGAATATTCGTGTGTATAAATTATTGTGTATTCCTGGGCTCTGATCTGTCTCTTAAGAAGCTATCGATTTAATGCAAGGATCAATTTGTGACACTCTGAGACCTGTATTCTTCACGAGGCTTTCCTTATGTTAAAATCTGTGAATATAAGGATGGATTTCTGTGTTAAAAAATGTGGCATCTGCTTCCTAACTCCTTTAGGAGTTAGCAAGAGGTATCAGAAGAATTTTGTTCCAATCTCGTTTCAGCCAATACAAAGGTCCATACAATGGTGGCCCATTGTTCACTTATGAATAATGCCTAGTGAAATCAAAGCCTAATGAAATCTTTTCCAGACTGCTAATGGTACACCGGTTTTGGAGCAGGTCTGTAAGTCCCTCTGGAGAAATGAGGTAGAGCAAAGTGACTTTGCAAGGGGGCAGGAAGAGCTCCTGGCTGGGGTAGAACAGAAGCAGTGTTGCTCTGGACGGTGTTGTCTGAGGGTCTGTGGGAGCACTTCTAATTAACAAGTAGAAACCAGGACAGTGATTCGCTTAGTCCTCATTGCTGTTCTGTTATTAGCTTCCACTTAGTAACTCCCAGAGAAAGGCAAAGTACAGTGTAAGCTTTCTAGCTTGCTTGGGTTGTTGTGTAATGGATTTTAGTTCCTTCTCTAATCCTGGGCAGTGACTCCTGCAGATCATGCTGTTGTTGCTATCCCATTTTTAAGCCTGAAGTTACAAATGTTAGTCATAATAAATGACCAGTTCTCATGAACGTTGTATTTTCACCGTGTGTGAGCAATGTTGCTTCTGTGTGTCTTCTGGCTACAGCCTGATCAGCAGGGTCTGGGGAGGAAGAGGATGCTGGTTCCTAAACAGGTAGTAGCAGCGAAGTTTTTCCTTGTTGCTGAAGTCTGGAGGTATTCCAAAGAAGGAGAGTATTTTGTAATTATGCATGTTGTTGAACAAAGGTGATTTGGCCATGGTAAAAGTTTTATGTGATAAATAAAATTACCCTTCAGTTTTATCATTTTTTTTAAATGTTTATCAGCTAGACCTCAAAACAAGCTGCAGATCCTTTCAATGTGGAAGATGTTTCATATTATATCCACAATATGCAGAAGAGAATAATTTCAAACACACAGCAAGAAACGGAAATTTTCAAGTTCAGCTTTGTTTGTCGTTTTGTTGTTTGTTTATCTTCTGTCTTTGTAGTGATTTTGAGTAGGACCCGTACCTTGTCACTTGGCATACTCATCTCTAAAATGACCTTTGGTAGTAAGATGCCTCGTGTCTTTGAAGTTTTCTTTATATAGTACCAACCTTAGAAAGGCACCTTTAGCTCATGCACTTTTAAGGTATTTGAATCACAAGCTCTATATATACTACAGTGAAATAGTGTTCTAAACAGTATTACAAAAAAGAGCTACTTGCCCTGATTTGTGTTTCATTATCAAACAGAATCATAGAGCATCTTTTCAGAGCATTTTGCTCTTTCTGACTCTTGATAATTGGCAGCTTAAACATCAGATACATCTGCAGCCACTCAAGTTATTCATCTGTGACCCCTACCACTCAATGGAAATATTTTCAGTCTGTTTTTGCATGTCACTGGTATCAGACAGATGTATAATGCTGAAGCTGTCAGGGCAGAAGTCTCTTTGCCCATCAGCCGTTACAGCTATAACTTTTTGTTGTTATAGTACATGCATTTTAAGTGTGATATTTGTAAGCAAAGATAAGGAGTTGCCTCTTGGGAAACTGACAAAGGCTGTTGATAAACTACAGTCTGTATTGCAGCACCAACAACCCTCTAACTTACTGAAGGAGCAGGAGATGTCCTCTGTAATTCCAGTCACACTTAACAAATTGGCCTTAGAACAGCTTTCCCACATCTCAGAAGCTGCTAAATGAAGTGAATCTGCCTGTAGTCTAATTGAAGGTATTTCTAGAACACTCATTGCTGATGCATGTAAGCCTCATTTAAAATAGTAATATGTAAGTCTTCATGGACTGAATGTTGAAAGTCTCGTTTAGCTCTGAATTCTGAACTGCTATTCCTATGCATGCTATCTACATAGGTTAATAAATTGTTATCCACTATTTTGGCCTATCAAAATGTTGCAAACCTTGTGACTGTAATACTGAACGTCTCATGATCTTTTGATGTGTTTTTCCTCCCAGCAGCCTGTGATCAAGATTTACTCCTGTTCCCATGTGCAAGCAAAGAGCAGAAAGAGATACTGAGTGAATTCCTTAGACATTGTTTCTGCTTTCAGGCTGGAGAATTGAGCCAGTTTTCCCAAATGTCAGGATAGTTGCTTGCTTGCTTAACAGTCCTTCCTCTCTTTTATCTGAAAGGAATTAAAAAAGAAATAAAATGTAAGGATGGAATTTTAAAAACTGCAACACATACATGATGTGGTGATGGAACAAGCATTTCTTCTAATTGATCAGCAACTGTAGGCTAGGCCAAGTTGCCCCTACTCTTCAGGTTAATTGCTGATAATATCATCTTCCCTTTGAGAAGCATTTCCAAAGGTGTCTTCCAGGCCATGCTATTATGTAGTGGCTATCAGAATTTCAACAGCTTTGTTGATTATTTGGCAATAAACCATGCTGACTTCCAAGTGTGTGTGAGTTACAATTAAAAATGCAGGTATGGGTTGGGATGGGTTCTTGAAAATAACAAATATTTTTGTAAATGTTGTAAATCCTTTCCAAGTACAATATTGTATAGCCTTATTAACTTCTCATTAATTCATTGCCAACTTTTTAAAGGCACTGTTCCCAGAGTTATGGCAGTAAAGTTTGCATGTCAAAGTGTCAGTCCAGCAAAACAGAAAAAACCACAGTACTCAACCTCCATAACTGAGTCTCAGTTGGAGAATTAAATTGCAAAGATGTAGAAAATGCTGCTGCAAGGCTTGAAGCAAATAGTCTGGAGGCTCTGGATATGGAGGGGCAGCTTTTGTAGTACATCTGAAGGAGAGGATACAGGATGGTGGGCTGTAACTTCTGCTTGACTGTTTTTTCCTGAAATATTCTGGACTCTGCCTTTGGAAGATGATTATTTGAAGTTCGTTGAAGTGGTCATGCCGTTTGAAATTGTGGCACTTTCTCATTGTGAAGCATCCTCATGAGTCATCTTGACTAGGAATTTCTGCTTTTTAAAAGGCAGTGGGACAGATTATACAGGAATATTCTTCATAATGCTCAGGCAATATCCAGTAGTTTGAGGAACAACTGGAATTATTTTTTTTTTTTTCCTTTTTGGACATTGCATATTGATTTTGTAAACTTATTCATTTCTTGATTATCTCCCTTCTGGTAGCTTTGAAAGTTATTGAAAATGAAAAATTCTGTCCTAACCTGCTGTTAAGGTCCTGTCTTTATGGAAATTCTTCAAATGAATTTTTTAATAGAAAACCTGAATGTAGGTTTCCATTTTATATATATATGATAATAGACTTCAATTTTACAGAAATCAATAGTAAGCCTTGAACAGTAGCAAGCTAGGTTTTTTTCAAGTCAAAAGTCTTCTGCTGTTACACATTCTTATACAAAAAATACATTAGATAAGTTTAATACTAATCATACAGCTGTCACTGGACAAAAAGGTTGATTTATTAGGTGAAAATGGTCTTAAAAAATAACTAAAATAATTCATGCAAATGACATCTGTTTCCATGGCCAAGTGGTTAGAGAGGCTATCAAAAACTGTATCAGTAGGCAGCATTTAAAGGAATCATGATGAGATACATGGATTTTGCTTCTATGATCAGAAGGTCATTAAGTTAGGGCTAAAATGAAAAGCAAGTTGTTTGTATATCTTTTACATTAATATATTTTAATGTAATAATGATACATTCTGGTGTTCATTTTTTTTTGTGGCTTCTTTGTGCTTTCTCTGGAGGCTGAAGTTAGAATATATTGCTGAGGATGGTTTACAGTCTGTTAGATACTGCATGGATGCATTTTGCTCTTGGGCTCAGGATTTAACCAGTCACCAGATTTTTTTATTTATTCCACCACCGTCCCCCTGCCCCAGATCATTAGGGGTGAGGGTTTCTTTTTGGTTTTCCCTGTAATTAGAAGTACAGCATCCTCTGAAAATGTCCCTCTACAAATTCCTAGCTTTTACAGGAAGTAGAAAGAATCTTTTTCCTGAGACATTTTACAGTTGTGGGTTTTGGTGCTCATACTAGATCTCTTATAAATTTTGGGGCAGTGTTTCAGTATATGGCAGCAAAGTTGTTATGGAGAGGTTGTCTCCTTCCGTTCCTGCTTTACTTGAAATTTTGGTGCTATCTTAGATTTTATTTTCGAGCAATTGAATTGGTTTTAAATAATAAATGGTAAAGATGTCTAAAGGTTATATTGTAGTATTTTTCTCTACTTTTTATTTCCAGAAGTTGTTACTGTCTTAGGGGAAATTCCTAATGTCTGAACTTAGCTGAGGGCAGTTGTCATGGGAAGAAGTCCTATGAACCAGATGACACTGAAGATGGTAAATGAAAAGGAAATTTAAAGATACTGATATATCAAATATTTTAATATTGTCAGCATTGAAATACCTTGCAAATATTTGTTGATGTAGTGCCTCTTCTTGCGTGGTACTGCTTGCAAATATTCCTGCTCTGGGTGTGATACTCACTGATAGGTTGGTATCAGAGTTTAAATAAAATCTATAACCAGTTGCCTCAGGTATTCTGTACTCTGTGATCTCAATTACTTGAAACCATACTCAGAGGAGGTGTTTTAGTCTCTCTCTTTCTCATGATATATATTATCAGATGAGAAAAAAGCTGGAATTGTTAATTCCTATGTTATTTTTGCATGTTGGTTGGTCATTCTTGTGGATGTTGAAAACCTGAGCACTCTGAAAAGATTTGTTTCGTCAGGTGTTGTGACTTCACCTGTTTGAATTCGGCTCCAGTTGAAAAGAATGCAAACCCATCAGGTCTACAGAGTAGTACTTTGTGGAAATAAAGAGAAAACGTAATTTTAAAGCAAGCGATGTGATGCAAATGTATTTAGTTGGAGGTGCTGCTGTAGCCTCCAGTCATCCAAATGTTGTCCTGAATATTTTTTAATACATTAGACTTTTTGCATATGTCTTCATAGCAGCTACATGAATCATAACTGCACTAAAAGAATTGCATACTGGCAACAGTTTTAAATTTATTTTTCTTAAATGGGGAGTTCATTAAAAATGTACTCTGTAGCATATTTCTTACAGTATTGCAACATTATAAATGAAATAATACATCAACTGATTCTTGTAGCTACCTCATCAGAGAGACACAATGGACTTTCTAGCAGAGAAACTTGTACCTAATGTGATTTGAGCAGTGAACTGACTAGATCACATGGTGGCTGACTAAGAATTCAGTTTTCTTAAGATGAAGTAAAATATCTATTCCAAATATATAAATTTTTTTCTTTTTTTTTTTGAATCTTAAATCACAGGCCATTTAATAGAGATGATTTAGAGTGCAGCCACAAACATTTGAACAGCAAAAGAGGACGGGTCCTGTGTGTGCAATGTGCTTTTCGAAGACAAATGGTTGGAAGCAAAGCCTATCTTAGATATTTCAGATGAGTTTAATAATTTGAATTTACAGTCTTCTTCTCATCAGTAAGGAGACTGAAATGAAGAAAGTGACCTTGTGATTTTTTTTTTTTTTTGGTAAATTCAACACATTTGCAAGTAGCCTATCATTTGTGGGATTGTACATTGATTTCTAGGAATGTAGCTAATTGTTTTCTTTAAACAAGTTAGTGTGAATATTGCATGCACTAGAGTGGCACCTTTATTTTATGGAGCTGGCCTATGTGTTTAGAAAAAAGTGGGAAACTTAAAGAGCTTATGACAAAGCCATGAGAAATGTTTGATCCTAAAAATGCCCTCTAGTATTTTTTAAGTAACTGCTGCATGCGCTACTAATTAACCTTTATAATTAGGATTTACTTTTGAAGCCTATACTTATTCAGGTAATTAGTTAAGAACAACTGAGCCCAGTCTTCTTTTGAGCATCATCTAAACTAGGATTAAAAGTATAGCACTATGGATAACACTTTTAAAAAAAATTTTACACGCAAAACAACGCTACTTAGGCACAGAGCAGAGTTAAATTCTGGGTTTCTCTGTTAGCTATAATCCAGTCAATGTGATACATGCTCAAATAAAAGTGCTTTACCTAGACCAGATTTTAGAAGTTGTTTAGATCAGAAATTTAATCAGCTGTGTGTAATAGTTGTTTGTTGATATGCCTGTTTTAGCATTTTAAAAATAACTTTTAGATCCTGAAATGCTGCAAGAAGCTACTGTTTTAACAATCTTAACAGCATTTGGATGTATGCAATCAGGATTATTTTCGTCTAGGAGAACATGGGCACATGACCATGACATTTTGGAACATGACTGCATTTTATGCTTTCACTTCAAGCAGATTAAAGCAAATACGCCTGTTTCCCCTGAGCCAATCCTAACTGGAAATGGGATGATTTTTGCTCATAACTGATTGCCAATTCATTTCATTAAGAATGAGTTGGTATATATCGAATTCATCTTCTGACGTAAAATTGCTGCTGACCAGCAGAATGCTAGTCTGTGCAGTAGTGTGAAGAAAGCTCACCTATTGACTGAAGGTAGCTGAGGTTCTTGCATATTCTTCTGCGTTGGACCAGAGGGGATCCCATCTTACTGTGGTTCTGGGCAGCTTCAAATAGGGTAAAGCATTCTGTGAAAAGATAATTTGTTTATTGAAAATTATTATTTACCTCTGGTTGGAAGTACTTCTGGAGAAATAAGCATGCCTGTTTTAATATCAGTTTATTATTACCAGATAATAAACTTAGTTTTTGTTTCTTATGTGTGAATTCGTTGACATAATCAATCTTTAAGCCCTTCCAGTGTAGAATACTGGATTTTCTTTTGTATATTTGCATTAAATATTATAGTTGCTGTCTATAGGAAAACTTCTAATTGGTGTAGCTATGCAAACATTCTCTAAATACTTGATATATGACAGAGTAAATCACAGCTCTTATTAACAGACTAAACAGAAATAAATGGAAATGAAAAGAGTAATAGAACAGGTAATTAAAAGCACTAAAAGAATCTTGAAAATGGCATATACCAACATACATTATTTTTAAGTGGACAAGCAAATTAATAATAACAATTTTGGAGAGGTTAGCAAAACTTTCATTAAACTACAAAAGCTTGAAAGAGCTCATTGTATGTGCAGCTCACTTTTTGTTAGCCAGTTAGTTTCCTTTAACATCTGGAAAATTCTTCTGGTCAGTGTGCAGAGGAGGAGGGAACAGCAGCCTTCTGCATGGCAACTGTGAGGGACTGGTATGCTGCTCATAGGCTCTCATTTCTGAAACAGCGTGAACCTCACTTGACCCTCTCTCTCTCTGATGCTTCATACTATTCTTAACAATCTCAGCCTGTGTATGTGTGTATGTCCATTGAGCAATTCCCATTAATACTTTGCTTGTAAAAGTGAGAAAAATGATGAGCATTAAGCCTCTAAAAATGTGTATGACCTGCTGAAAGATGCATCTATAATGTTCTTTTTTAATGAAGTGTATTGTAAATATATATTTTTAAAATCACCACATCAGTAAGTTACAGGGAGTTGAACATTCACAGAGGATGATACTATCGCTGCACTTAAATCACCATTCACTTAAAAAATCCCAAGTGTGAGCATCCTCTCAGTGTTGGAAAGGTTCAAGACTTAACTGCTCTCAACTACATTTTGTTGAAAATGTTCCATGATGACTCTTATTTCTTCCTCTAAAATGCCAGTTTTACCCATAGGTAGAATTATTCTGTTTAGGCCATTCATTTAACTCTTTTACACCTTTTGAAGAAACCAGAGATTTAAGCAGCTGAAACCTCTTCTGACTTACTACAGCTTATGCAATACATTGGTTCTTGCCATTCCACCTATATTGGAAAGAAATTAAAATTCATAAAGTACCTGCAGGTGGAGTACTTTGGAAAAATCTCCATTTCAGTTTTGTCTTTATTCTGCCTCAGCCTAATGAGCCACATTTGTTCAAATTCAGAGACGTCAGTGGAGAAGCAGCAAGAACA
>JAVSBS010000471.1:59742-88958 GCA_033124195.1 Coracias cyanogaster | reverse complement strand
GACGTCAGTGGAGAAGCAGCAAGAACATTTTGGTGCAGTAGTTCTTGCATATCTTGCAGTCAGTAGCTCTATTTAGCCTGTGAGGGGTTTATTGTTCACTTCTCATTCTTTCTAAATACTATGGAATATAATTTAGTGCATCTTCATTTCCAAATAAGTGTTCTTTAACAAAATGAAAGTGACTGCGGCATGCGTGATGCAAGCCATATCAAGAGCGATTAATAGATTGAAAAGGTGAGGTGGAATAGGAAAATGAGAACAAATTTGAAGAAAGTGCTCATCCAGAATTCTCTTCAGAAAAATTCTACATTGAAATTCTAAGTATTTCATGTTTGCAAAATGAAATTAATTGATCTTGAAAATGCAGTACACCACATTTCTGCGATAAAGTGAATTTAACACTTCAACAATGCGGCACAAACAGCAAAGCTAGAACCAAAATAGCTTTCCAATATCTGAATTTCTTCGTATACTAATTACTTGATGGTAGTTTTCAATTTGTCAGCACACACCTTTAAAGCACTTTACCTCCTCTTATTTGTGCTGTTTATGTATGTACAGCATTTAATCAGCATGGGCACACAATCAGTTTGTTATAGGAATGATGCAGTCAAGAAACATTGTGAAAAGACTTATCTTTCAGGTTATTTTCTGCACAAAATCTTGGCTTCTGGAGAAATTTGTAATAAGTGCTGGGTATTTTGTTTGTTTGTGACTGTCATCTGTGTTTGAACGACTCAATACACTCAAAAAGTGTTAGAAATTCTTTGTACCAGTACATGGCTGTACCCAACCTCAGGCTACCTACTGGTTGGAAAAGCAAGAGGAAATACACACATAAAATTAGAATTTTCGTGTAGTACGGATTACTTCGGAGATTTTTAAAAGGCAGTTTAAAGCACTATTTGTGTTGAATTAGTAGTGAAACTTTAACGGGTGCTGCATTCTAGCCATCCAGTTTTCAGGAAATAAAGTGAAGTTGTGCAGGTGTTTTGCTAGCTCTCTCCTTCTTCAGACAATCCTGCTGACTATGCCAATTTTGTGCTGCTAGCTCTCTTCGTTCACAGGAGCTCTCTTCCAACAGGCCCCCACAGGTACAAGCAGAGCACACATGCACATTCTTCTACAAACAGCAACAAGAAACTTCACATTCTGTACAACATCTTCACTTCACTGATAGCACTTACATACACTCTTCATAGTTTACTTGATAACACACCAGATAAATCCGAAGTTGATAAGTTTCTTCTCCTGGATCCTAAGTAGGTTTCTCTCCTTCAGGACAATAGCTTTCTGGTCTTTCAGTAAAGTGATTTTTCCAAGAGACAGTTACTTTCAACTTCTACTTACTACTGGTTTAGCCAGTAAATCATGTTTGTGCATTTGATTGGTATTAAAGAGGTAGTGATGTAGAATTTGTAAATATAAGTGTGCTGATTCCAAGGAATTCTGATTTGGACTGTTCTGAAAGGGTATTTATCCAGGTCAAAAGATGAATGTTATAGTACTTAGCTCTATTAATAAAAACTATTTCTTGACAAATGTAGAAAGAGGAACCTTTTAAGAAAAGTATTGTAATATTGGGGGGGTTGGGGTTGTGTCAGTGTCAGTATATAATTTTCGTAGGTTTCCTGAAGCTCAAAATACTGATTCCTTTAAGCTGGGCTTCCTTTCTTGTTTGAGAAGTACTATTTGGCTTTAGTAATTTGGTGTGCCAGTTATTCTAGTTTCATTTCTTGCTCAAGACTAATTTGAAACTCATTTTGTGGGTGGAATATTTAGAGGGACAAAAAAATAAATTTGCTGCTGCTTTTTTGTTAGGGGAATGGGTCCGTCATGCTTACAAGGCTGGGGTCTTTGATTTAACAGGCATTGCCAGCTTCTCCTGTCTAGCAAAGGTACAAGAACTTCTAACGTGACTGTGTGCAAGATGATACTCTGCACAGTGCTCACTCAGAACTGTGTGGTATTCGGGCATGTCGTGTTCGTTTGGGGCAGCTAGGACTTCAGCCTTCTGAGCTTCATATAGGTACATCTTTGTGTTTCTTACTTATGATAGTAGGGAGTTGGGAATATTCTTTAAATGTGATGTCTCAAGTGGAAAAATACAAAGAGAGTGAGACCTCATCTGTGTAGTGTTGAGATCCTTAGTATCAGAGGACAGGAATTGTGGAATACAAGGGTTAGTCTGATGCATCAGAGATGTCCAAGAAACTCTTTGTTTTTATTTTTTGATAATTTACTTTGTGACAAGAAAGTAATCCATGCCCTGTATCACCCAGTAATCTCATATATTAGCCTGTTGTCACAGGAAGTAGTATTTGGGGTATGAAATAGATTGCAAGCAAGGTGGTGAAGCCCTCAAAGAGGTCCATCATGTTCAGCAATGGTTCCTCTTTGTCACAACTGTGAAGAGAAGTTATGGAACACATTGAATTATGAGGTCTCTTTAAGAAAAGGCATTTGCAAATAACTTTTAAATCTCTTTTTAGTTATGCATAATGTATAAAACATGATTCTGTGCCTATTTAATAAAAATAGACTTAATACAAAAAGCAAGTTTAATTAAAACTCATAACTGGAGATGTCAGAATGCTGATCACAGGTCTGAATGTACTTCTTTCTAAAATTAGTTATATATTCTGAATTTCATGATGGATATTATGTACACAGTGCTTTGGGAAGTCATGCATAATGTAACAAGGATTTTCACTTAACTGTACCTCTAGCAAATGTTCTCTGTGCTAATATTGTATGCCAAGTAGAATGTGATACAATGAATGATTGATTTATTTTCAATAGGTCATTAAATTTTATCTTCAAAATTTTGTGAAGCTGCAAGAACTTAAAAAGGAAGCATAACCCAATTAAGTTACATGCGTGAGGAGATAGGTTTGTGGGTACAATCAAATCACAACTTGATTTTATAATCAGGCAGCTCTACTGAGGCAGAAGTAACTTTAGTGACTCCATAAAGCTGAACTCCTTAACTTGTCAGTTGCAAAGAGTAGTATTCCTGAAGACAGCAAAAATACTATTTTCAAGATGAAATGTTCCACTTACAAAGATATGTGGGCTATGTAAAGACAAGCAAGCACTTAGGGCCCACCATTTCTCACATGGAGAAATACTGCTGAAATAATAATAATGTTTAACACTGTTTGAAAGTCACCGCTCTTTTGTTTATTTAACATAACAGATGAAAAAGTTTCTAAGCAAAAAAAAAAAAAAAAAATTGTTTCCGTCTGTCGTTTTAAGTATGGGACAGGTGAAGAATTGAAGAATTATGTAAATCTAAATATGTAATTCTAAATCACTGTATGACAGCCTGTGAAGAAAGTAGCAATTTCAATGAATTGAATATAATTTTTATATTAATTGGATATAATTCTTATGTGCAGGGTATGTTATGGTTGCTACCTTTGAATTTTTGTCAGGATTGAATTGGTAAACACAGTGACTGCTGGTTGATGCTTGATGTGCCCTTGTAGGTTCTCAAACCCCAAAAAATCTTGAGGCTGTCTCTAGGAGTTACTAATATGGCCACAGGAAATCCTGTATGTCCCTGTAGCAGTTTCAGAAAATTTTTTTAACCTTTATTTCTGTCAGTCGTAAAACACTCTTATCCATCTGAGTTTGGTTGAAGGATTTATTTTTGGTTAAGAAGTAGTGATTTGCCTCAAAACCAATAACTCCAGGTTGAAGTGTAATCCTACAGCCTGATGCATTGGGTGGATTATTGTTGGAATCCCACAGGGACTCAGAGATGCAGTAAATGGCGCGTGTGCTTCAGTAGCTTACTGGAGGCCCATAGCTTACACCAAAGCACGTGCCTGTGAATTTGGTGTTCCAGCAGTAGGATATAGCCAAGACCACCAGAACCTCATGGTAGCCTGGATCCTAAGTTTGCTCACAGTTTCCAGATTCAAACATATGGCACAGAAACCAAACCTGCAGTGAAGCTTTTTTAAAAGATATAATGGTATCGTTTGAATTTGTCCACTATGAAAATAAATAATGCTGAGCTTCCTGCATTATTTCCTTTGAGTTTAATGTACTTTATGCTGTGTGAAGGCTTCCAGTGGTCCACAAAGACTGGAGGGAGGGGTGGTCAGTGCTGCCTCAAGCAGGGGAGCCTGGCCAAAAGTGGGTGGCTGACATGGGCCTCTCCGGGATCTCTCCGGGATCACTCCTCTCCCACACTCTGCTTGTGCATTTGGCTTGTCTCAGACCTCCAGTTGCTGTGTTTCTTCTCATCCATGAGACCATGAGCATTTCTTGTTGGACTCATCAGTCCCTTTTTGTCTGCTGATTGAGTGCTAGACCAGCTGGCAAATGTGTTTGTCTTTTTAAACTGGTGATGTAGGCTTACGGAGCCCTTTTGTCCTTGAGCAGGATAAGCAATAGCTCTGCGTCTCAGTTTTCAGCAGGCAAAATAAGCATTCTTCAAACCTGTATCCAGTCTGGTGAGCTGTGTACCATAGTTGGCGTGATCTACAGGAGAGAATTTGAAGAAATAGGTCAAATACTTGAAAAGTAAATGAGCAGTCTGATCTCAGACTGGTGCAGCAAGTAGCAGGTTTGTAACAGAGTAATTCAGTGTAGACTCTAGAAACATGTTCCAATAGTGAGATTATCTAAATACTGGAATAAGATTTTGAGGAGACTGGGGGATCCTCATTACTGAAGGCTTCGAAATGATGGAGTGAGGAAATTGTACCTTATTCACAGGGGAGGGGCATGGAGTTGGTGGCCACCAGCCCTATTTTTCTGAAAGTCTTTGTTTTCTGTTGACACAATTGCCCTGCAGCATCTATCAGAGAGGCTTCTGTGTCAGGATTGGAGATGAGCCAGCTAGGCAGGTGAGAGAGACAGTTTTACGGTTTTGAAATATGGCCATTCATTGGGTTTTTCCTCTTGTCAGAAAGCACTTAATGATATTTGTCAGTGGGTACTGAAATTATCAGGGTAGTGAGGTTAATCACTAATCCAGTTGCTGTGAGTCTTGAGAACTTATTGTTACAGCAGTTCAGGTAGTTCATGTCTTTGAACTCTTTACGGCAAATCTGAAATCCAGAATTAATTAATTTCATTAATTTAAAACAAGCAAAGGTTACGGAGATGGTGAGGTAATGCATAGTTGAAGCCTAAACTTTACAGAACAACACTTGCAAATATTACATAATGTTACGCTTATGTTTTATTTGCAATATTATTATTTATAGTGAAGATAGTGCATTTCATCAGTATGACCTATAGGACAATGTGTTGTCCAGGAATCGTTTTGGTTGGAAGAGACCTTTAGGATCATCAAGTCTAACTGCTTTGTCCAGCCATGACAATTAAGTCCAACCATCATGAAGCTGTACTAAATTCTGTTGCTGGTGGATGTCTATTAGCATAATAAAAGCTTATGCCTCTATATTGGTTGTGACCAATGAATTAATGAGAATGGGCAATCTGTCTGCCCTGAAGCCACTAGATCCCATTTTCAGTTTGCTATTTCTATACCCAGTATTTACTAATGTATGGCAGATCATAATTGCAAGCAGATTGTGAAACGCCAAAAAGTCAGTAGAGCAAATGAGCTGCTTGTATTAGAGTTCATAATGAGCAGTAAAGTTAAGCTAAAATTACTTCTCCTGACAGCTTTCTAAGCATTCTATGATGTATTTTTAAATCAATGAGATTAACATTTATCCTTCTGGTTCTCTCTTTCTGTGATATTTCGTACGCTTGTTGCAGGTATTTGGGAGAATGCGGGGGGGTGGGGGAGGGAACATCTTATAGTTACTAGTAACATCATAGATAAAAATGAACAGCTCAGTAAAAAGACCAAATCAGTTATTTCAATACATATTTTAATTTGTTAGATACATTCTTTTCTTTTTGAGAACTTTAAAATGGTAGGTAAAATGGAGGCATTAAGGAATGATCTTTGAAAAAATTTACTAGAACAATCTAAAAATGAACAATTCAAGAAATAAAGTTCCAGATAAAGTTTTAGATAGTGATGGATCTAGAGAACATTCATTAACTTGTAAGTGAACTAAACTGTGTTTTCATAACAAGTTGTATCCTTTTCTGGTTCTGGAAAAATATTTTCTTCATTTAGATATATATGGTAAGTTCAATGCAATGTGCAGTTAAAGGCTGAAAAACACACTATGATTTGAGGAACTGTTTATCTTTGGTTTTTTTTTTTCATTCTTTCAGTCTGTGAATATAAATCAGGTTTAAGGCTGTTAGCCATACCAAAATCTTGTAAAATTAGCAACAGAGAGTGTCTGCCTTCATAAGTGTTAAATTTACAGTATAGCACCTGCATGGATGAACTTAACTTTCTGGTTGTGTACCTGCTGTATTTAATGTGGTTCTACAGAAATGAAGTGCTAGGGCCTGCGTAATAGGCCCTGAATTAAAGTTGACACATGGATGAACCTCACAACCGAACAGTAGGACTAAAACCAGCAGAGGATTTTTCTCTGCTGGGAAATTAGCTGATTAGCTGTGAGAACAGACACAAAGCTATCCTGAGAAATGCATGATTCAGGACCAAAGCAGGTAGAGGTGCCTCCTCCTCTTCGAGTTTCTTTCCAGGCTTGGCCAACCTTGGACAGAACCCAATAAGGAGGAAAAATAGCAGGTGTCCCGCTTTTGAAGTTATTTTTGAGGATTGCCTATGTGACCTAAGTTGTTTATTCAACAGTATAACAGCTGGCCCTGCTTGCAGTGAACTTGGGAAGCCGACCTGCGGGTGGATGCACCATGCAGGGTTTCCCCATTACCGGAAAGGCCCCCTACCGCTCGCTGTAACCGGGACTCCCCAGCAACAGCGGGACAGGACAGGAACATCAGGGTAACGGATCTGATAGGAACACTAAAGACAAGGGTAATGGATTTGACAGGAACACCAAAACCAGGACATGGGTAATGGATTTGATTGTCTATCCCTTTGGTATCTGCCACAGTTTAATCATGTACCTCTGTGGAATGTATCAGTTCTGCTAATGCACCTCTCTGGCATCTGCTGGGGTCATCTGTGCATGGCTGTGGTGGTATTTGGGGTGTGGTTGGTTTCTCCCTCTGTTGTTGAGTTTGCTGCTTGGTTCCTTTTTCCTTCTGTTATTGAGTTTATGGTTTGGTTTGTTTTCCCTTTTGTTATATCACCCGCAGTGAGCGGGTTTATTTCTTCTGTTGCCAGCTATGTTATACCATTCCTGCGCTCCATGGAAATAGATAATAAAATCTATATCTGTTTATGCATCTGTCTTCTGTTAAAGGTCGTGTTCTTTATGCTAAGCCAGGTAATTGGCAAAAGAATAAGCTATTAATTAGTAACTTTCAGATAATATACATAAGATACATATTTTAGAAAACAAAATTCTGGTTGAAATCTGTTTCAATTTCAGATGGAATAAGAGTCAACTCGACACTAACCGTGATTATAAAATGAATAGTAATTACTTGAGAAATAAGTGATGGCTCTTTTATAATTTGCTAATGTCATTATGGAAGAGAAAAACGGAAAAGGAAAAATTGGGACTTCAAATAGCGTAAAATAGTACCAAATTTTGTATGAAGTCCAGTGTAAAAGAGCTGTGCCTCAGAATACTGAAAAAAAAACCCAAAGTAACAGTGGTTACTTGTGTATACCACTGTGTGAATTAAAAGTTTGCTGATCTTAATCAAGTTTATAATTAGTGATTCAAATCTCTGATTTAAATTAATCCACCATGAACTTTGCTGTCTCTGATTCTTCAAGAAACAAATGTAAAGTAGCATTGTTTTGGTACAGTGTGAAAAGTTCAAGTTTGTACCTGGCTGTACAGTCTTAATAACATGATGTCTAGCCATACCTAAGTTTGATCATTCAGACAGTTTTACAAGAATGTAATTTTCAGGGAGTCCAATAGAGCCATGTTTCGCAAAAGGTATTCTCACAAGAGCTAAATGCCAAGGTAATCAATCATACAGTGTACTGTATCCTGTTGTTATGGAAGTAATACATTATTTATGAACTGTAAAGATTTTTCAGATGTTGTTGAAATGAACAGGCAAACAAATGAACAACTGTAAGGTATAACATGTCCTTAGCTGAAAATTGCAATTTCCTAAGTTAATATTTGTAAAGATGCCTTCAATGCTTACAACATGTTTGAGACTGATTTGCTGCTAGTATGGACTTTCGGGGAGCAGCAAGAAGACAATTAGAATGCTGTAATATGCTAATTACAGATGAGTGCCAGATCTTCTGCTCATGCTGTTTGTATACCACTTGTATTTCAATTAACAAGACCAAAAGTTGTTACTCAGTCACTGGAAATAAGGTAAAACATTTTGGCAGGAGTAAAAAACCCAAAGACCGTTTGAGGTAGTGCAGTTCAGATTCCTCAATGAGCCACTCTGTGTGATAACCACTGAGATATTTAATGAATATAATTAGACACAGGCTTAGGCTTTTGATGGAAAGTTGTCTTAATTTTAAATTTTCCCCTCACTGCATTGTTTCAAACATTTTGTTCTTGTGCTCAGAATGAGATGATAGTCTTGTTCACCAGATTCATTTGATAAACTGCGATATTTGTATGAGAAGCCTTAAAAAACCGATGGAAAATAATTACTTCCATAAATGGCTACATATTGAAATGAGGGCAGCCTTCTTCCCTTCTCTCTGCCAGATCTGACAGTTCTTTCTAGTTGGTTTGCAGGAAGATCTGCAGTCCTATCTGCAGAGTAGTTTTCCAACTGTGATCGTTACGCTCCCCAGCTGAAGAGATCTGCAGCTCTCTTTGAGGGGCAAAGACACAGCACTGCTGTACTTGCTGTCCCTTGATAGATTTTTATTACTCCTTCCTAACTACATTTTGGGCCCTTGTAAACTCTTAATGTGTTCTGTTTTCTTTGGCAAAACATTCACGGCTTTGCCACTTGCCACAATAAGAGATGCCTCTGCGTGTCTAGCCACATGTTCCCTAGTTCTGTTCTTGATTGAATTATTCTATACCTGCTGCTAGCTCTTCTTCCTCTTTGCTGTTTTTCTACCTCATTCTCAATCGGCTCCAGCACCATTCTCATGCCTTTCCTATTTTTTAAATAGCTTCAGTTGACTCTTATCTGTACCATGGTTCACTTTGTCATCACACTGTTATCTCCATTAGATCTTCTCTCAATAGTCTTCCTTTCTTTAGCCTTCTCACCTTTGCCTTAAGGTTCTCTGTTCATCAGATTCCTCCCTCCACAATGGCCTTTCGTACTTTACAAGCTGCCACATTTCTTCATGCCTGTATATTCATTTGCAGTGTAGCCATGTTTCAGTTCTACTCAACAGACATCATCCATCCTGTTCTTTAGCAACTGCTCTCTGATTTCTCTCTTACACAGCTTGTCTTCTCTGAGAGCCCAGATGTTAATCAGCTTTCCTCTTGCTTGTTGGTCATTCACTTTGCCTTTCCATATCTGCTTCAATTTTTAGGGGGTTTGCAGACAAGACCACCCTCTCTATGTTTTGCTGTCTGTCTTCTCTAGTAATTCCTCCTTCATAATTTCAGGAATCTAATAGTCTTCATTCTCCTTCTCTGACAATGCTTTGCACAGCTGTGCCTTTTGCCTTTTACCTCCTCTTATCTGTGGAGAAATCCTGTCCATGAATACAAATTCATGTCTGTACTAATGAGTCTTATCTCAGTCTCTCTACTCCGGCTCTACATTTCTGTCCAAATTAAAATCTTCGCTGACATTTAATGGATTAGGCAATTCTCAAGAAAAAAGTTCAACTTTTTTTGCTATCTTTTTTCACAGTCACTGTGGGTATCACACTGTCTCTTTAGCCTGCTCCTTAGTATTGCTCTGGTCACATTCTGGTGCTTATCTAAATCCTTCCTAATCCTTCTTTTGTCCCTTCATTTTCAAAAGAAGACAAAATTACTTGCTTTCTCTGAAGAGAACCCTTCTATAACTTCTCCCTGTACTGGCATTCCCTAACCCTATTGCACACAATACTTACATTTTAATCTCAATATCCCAAGTAACACTAACTTTCAGCAATTATTCTTAATTTGTTGGGAATTTTTGCTTTAAAGTTATATTATTTTAGACCTGAAAAACTGTGTTTCTTTTGATTAGTTGGTCTAAAAGATCTCACCTCATATAAATCTTTTCCATTCTTCCTACTTGCCATTTCTAAGACAGAGCTTTCCTATTCATTCATCTCGATAAAATTGTCATCAAGGGATATTATGATTTTCTGTTTGGCTTCTGCAGTGTCAACCATCTCTGCCTTCCTTTATGTATGCCAGTTTGCTCCATTATGATCTATTTAAAATGCTTCTGCAAAGTTACCTCTCCTCATGTGTCTCTATGGGCCCTTAACTTTCAGGATCCTTCATGGACTCTCATCCATCAGTTGCTATCAAGTCCTTAGTTCCTACCAGTTATTGCCCACTTGCTTATGGCTGCCAGCCTGCCTCAGAAGCTTTTTTTCAGTTTCTTTCTCCAGGATCCCCTTTGCAGCAATGCCTGTAGAATACTAGAGGGCAAGTCTCCTGCTGTGTCATGCCCATTGCTCATGATCTGTCCCAGGCAGCTGCTTCCTTGTCCTTCATCAGGCTGTATTCATCTGTTCTCTTATGTCTTCTACTTAACCCTTACACTCTTTGGCCGGGACATGTCTTTTGCAAAATTTTGTAGAAAGGAATTCATGCCTGGGGAAAGTGGTGGTATTTGACAACAACAACAAAAATAATAACAAATGAGCCTGCAAGCACTCAGCATCAGTCAGGTGCTTTCAGATTTACTGGCTACGTGTTTGCATATTTGAACAAGTGTGAATCTATTGCTGCTGCTGAATAGATCCTGAAGGAAGGCAGCTAAGGTCTTGTTCTCACAGCAGGCAGCTCAGTCAGTGCTGTGAGCAGCAGTGCTACTTCGGTTTTGATTTTTTCCCTCAGTTCTGTGTGTAGAAGCACAAGTAGCAGTTAAAGTGACTTTGACTGTGAGGATTTGGATTTTTATCCCTGTAAATGTGTTATTTCACATATGTGTTTTGTACAAGCATTTAGAGTATGTGATTTAAGCAGTGCAGTGAAAATATGAAAGTCTTATTGTAGATCAAGTGCTTAATGCCAGCATTGCTGTTTCTTGTGTACTGAATACAAATCAGTTGTTTCAAGAAAAAGAGCAGAGATAACAAGTTTATGGAATTACGTGACTTAGGCAGTTTCCCTTCTGCTTATTTCATGTTGGTGCTGCTGTTGATCTGTTCATTCGTGGAAAATAAACATCACTAAGCAAAGAGTGGTCTCTGCTCCCAGTCTCCATTGTGAGCAGCAGTGGTGGTGGGACATCTCTGGTGCATCGTGACAGTCCCTTCCAAAGTGCCAGAAAGCGATACAGAGAAAATTCTCTTGTGTAGGCACCGTCTCTACGGACATATGCTGAGGTTCCCTGGAGAAGACTGATATGTTGAAATGTTTGAACACAGACACTACTTTGGAGAATTACTTTCTGTATTTGAGCTGACAGCCATGACTGCTGTGAACCTAAAAAGTTCAGAAAGAGGGGGTGTAAAGAGACAGCCCAGAGATTACATGTGAAGAATACAATTTTAAAACAGTGTTTTGCATTGTGATTTTGTTTTGTTTTTCAAGAGGGCCTTAGACTCCTGCACACATCTGTTGGCATTTTTAATTCTCCCAGACTTTTTTACTCATTTCTTTTTATAAGACTGTGGTGAGTTAACCTTGGCTGAGCGCCAGCTGCCCACCAAGCCACTCTATCACCCCCCTCTTTTCTTCCCCTCTCCCTCCTCAGCAGAGCAAAAAGAAAGGGGAGGAAAATAAGATGAGAAAAAAAAAAGCAGTTTAATAATAATAGAAGCAAAAGCTAAGCAAATCCGTGCGCAGAAGCAAAGGAAAACAAAGTTTTATTCAGTCACTGGTTCAGCCTGAGTACTAGAGGAATGGGTTCAATCAAGCTTTTGCCTGAGTCAATTCAGACACGCATATCCTATCACTGCAGGACTGTGCTTTTGACACAAATCTACCAACTGTCTGAAAAGAAGACAGGAAAGGGAAGACTTTTCTTCATCAACAGCACTGCTCCATGTAATGGAGCTTGTGCTAAGCAACAAACCTGAGCAGTTTTTATTAGCACTGTGGTCATTTTCTTGTCTGGAAAGGGGGTTAGTACGGGTTTCGTTTCTCTTCCAGGGGGTGACTGATTTATGTGGAAAAGTCTTTAAAGAAAACATACAAAGTAGTTGTTGGAGCACAAAAGAGCACCCAGAGTACCTCCTAATCAGGTAGATATTATGACCACTGGGCTTCAGTCATGCTTATCCTTATTTTATCCTCTGACCCAATGACATTTACATTGTCTCTGCAATGTGCCAGATCTCCCATAAGAATGTGCAATCATGCTCTCACTCCTCCAGATCCCACAATGTTGTATAGGATCCTTGGTGGTTGATACTGGGGTAAGGAGAATGAACCGGGCTCAAGATATGCCCGAGTTGTGTGAGAGATTTAAAAATGATGACTTGTATAAAATGGTTTTACTGCTTCCTCCTCTTCCCAGTATCTCAACCCTGAACAAAAAAATAAGCATGAACAAGAGGTTTTACTTTGGTGAATTTTGGTGTGTAAATCTTGCTTTCTTGGAAAAGTATCTTACAAAGATGCTAATAAAAACACCCAAACCACTAAGGGGAACAACAGAGATTTCCATTCCCTCTTTTGAGTGTTTCCTGTTCCCCAATCCTTAGTCAGCACCATGGGATCCTTGTTCAAGGTATCATGCACTCAGCTCCAGGGAAAGAGCTGTCAAAAACCTGCTCCCCAGTCCCTCTGATACTGCCTACTTAGCTCTGCAATAGTGGTCTCCTGATGATTTAGTCTGAGAAACTGTGGTGGTTTAATAAAGCTGTGGTGGTTCAGTCCCGAGCCATGTGGCTGCTGTCGCTGCTCCCCCCCACTCAGACAAAGTGAAAAAGCAGGATTACCTGAGAATGCTTTTGAGTTGAGGTAAGGAGAATTTAATACAGTGACACATAAGAAACAATCGCAGTAACAACAGCAGTAACAACAGTAAGAGAGAAGTCTACAAATAAGCAATACTCCATAGACAAAGAGATGCTCCCGAGCAGATCAATCACAGACCGCGAGTCAACCCTGCTGAACCGGAACTGGTCCCGGGGCATGATGTTAGCATGGTATAGAATACCCTGGCTGCACCAAATTAACCCTGTCCTGGGCAAACCACTCTCTCTCGATCTCTATACGTGCCTACGAGTTGACGGGGGTTCTCTTCCCCATTTTGCCTTTGATCCCCTCTCCTCCTTGGGAGGCGGTACGAACGCTTGTGCCCCCGGACCGCGACACCTAGAGAAAAGGAGGCTGAGGCGAGACCTTATCACTCTCTGCAACTGTCAAAAAGGAGGTTGTAGTCAGTCTGTTCAACCAAGTAACAAGTGACAGTACAAGAGAAAATGGCCACAAATTGCACCAAGGGAAGTTTAGATTGGATATTAGGAAGAATTTCTTTACTGAAAGAGTTATCAGGCATTAGAATGGGTTGCCCAGGGCAATGGTGTAGTCCTCATCCCTGGAGGTATTTTAAAGACATATAGACATAGTGCTTAGGGATATGGTTTAGCTGAGGACTTCTTACTGTTAGGTAAATTATTGGACTTAATGATCTTAAAAGTCTTCACCAATCTAGACAATTCTGTCATTCAGTGTGTTTGTGTGTATGTGTCCATGTGCAAAGTACCACTGTAGTTGCACATAATCACCTCTACAATACACCAAACAGGATGCAGAGATCTGAAGCAGGAGTAGTTTGTGGTCTTATGGTTAGAATTTAATTTTCCTCACTCGAACAAACCCTACTATTTGCTAGATCTGAAAAAAAAAAAAAAAAATCACATCTGTCCACCGTGGAGACTACCTTTCTATCTACTTTGGGTGCTGCAAAAATACAATTTACTGGTTCATTGATAGTGTATTCGGACAGAATCATTCTGAAATACCAATCAAAACCGAAAAAACCTAGTGCTTTCAAACCAAATCAACACCTCATAACCAGAATTGTCATTTCTGAGATCTCAGGCTATAGAAGACACTCCACTGAAATTTGCAGAAGACGAGCACTCTATTAGACACATGAACGAATGAATTCATGCCAGAAATGATAAGCTGCCACTGTCAGTGACCTCTACAAAAGATAAGATTGAAGTGATGTCTGCAGAATAAAATAGCATGGCTCAGGGAATATAATCGGGACAGTCTACACAGGCAGTACAAAATAAAGGATAGAACCTGTGTTTGTGAATTAAAAAAGAAAAAAAAAAAAAAAAGAAAAAGAAAAAAGAAGGTCTCCTAATGTGCAGATTAAAAAATACTATATATTCTTGCCTGAGACCCAAATGCATGTCTTGTAAAATGGCATTTAGAAGTGTTGGTGCTCTTTGAAAACAGATATTACAATATCTTTGAACCATTTTCAAACCATTGGGTGAATAAATAAAAACAGAAAAACGATGTCAATTAATTCATACAAGTTTGTGCAACACAAATATTTAATGAAAGTTCGAGAGAGAAACCAATACAGAGAACAGGCTATCACAAAGCACACTCAGTAGTGCTAGCTAGCCCTGCAGTACAGTATATAAAAATAAGTCCATTTATCAATGTCACCCCCTGCATTTATGTCATATTTTGAGTTTCTGCAGTACTATATTTCATACCACTAAATGCTCATTCTGACTAAGGGAAGGAGGAATGAACACAAAACTAACCTTTGAGACAGACTTACACAAGATCAGAAATGTGACTCAATAGATTTTTTCCTTAGATCCCTAAAAGAATAAAGCATCCAGATTATTTTAATATAGATTAATTTGAAAATCAAGGCTTAAATCCTAGGAAAAATGCATATTTTTTGTTTAAGCATTGTATTTCCTAAGTTTTGACTCTCTGTTAGTATAATAAGAGAATACAGTTCCAGATGTTCCTCAATGTACTTGGTTTTATTTATATAAAACATTACTAGCTGGAATATGAAAATATTTATTATAAAGGTTATTTTTTATTAGCTATTGAAAAAACATTAAAATCTCTAATTAAGACATTATTTCTGCTTAAGTAAATGTAATTAATATGGTATAACAATGCTTTGCATTGAAATTTCTGTCCTATGACAATGTACACAAAAAAAAGGCAAACAAACAACAACAAACCGCAAACAAACAAAGGAAAAACAAGGGCCAGAATATTCCACCCTATGGAATACTGTGCTAATAAGGAAAATAAAACTAAAATTCTGTCATGGTTTCACCCTAGCCAGCAACTAAGCATCACCCACTCATTTGCTCACTCCCATCTAGTGGAATGGGGGAGAGAATTGGAAGGATTAAAAGTGAGAAAACTCATGAGTTGAAATAAAACCAGTTTAATACGTAAAGTAAAAGCCATGAATGCAAGCAAAGCAAAATAAGGAATTCATTCATTACCTGTGGAAGGCAGGCAGGTGTTCAGCCATCTCCAGGAGAGCAGAGCTCCATCATGCGTAATGATTACTTGGGAAGATAAAACACTGTAACTCCAAAGGTCCTCCCTTGGTTCTTCTTCCCCCAGCCTTACATAGTCATATATAGATGTCATATAGTCTGGAGTATCCCTTTGGTCAGTTGGGGGTCAGCCTTCTCAGCTGTGTCCATTCTAACTTCTTGTGGACCCTCAGTCTACTCACTGGCAGGGCAGTGTGAATAGCAGAAAAGGCCTTGAAGTTATGTAAGCACTGCTCAGAGGTAACGAAAACATCCCCGTATGATCAACACTGTTTTCAGCACAAATCCAGAACATAGCATCATATCAGCTACTATGGAGAAAATTAATTCTGTCCCACCCAAAACCACCACAAATCCCTACAGAGTTCTTCTAGTTCTGTTCTTATGTTACCCTCATTATTTTTGTTGTGACAACACATGGAAGACCCATCAAAGATGATGTCTTGATGTATGATATCTTTAAGAAAGAAAATTAACTTCTAGAAACATCTGTAGATAATACAACTTTATCATTGGCCTTATGTTTAGCGTGTGTAAGATCTACCTCCATGGATCCAATTCATGTTATCTTTGATATCCATTGCTTCAGCAGGAGTTGCACACCCTCAGCTCTCAGTCTTATACCCAGCCATGATTCATAAAAATATTACTTCTCCGTTATGCAGTAGAAAAATTCTGTGTGCATACAAAATGTCTTTTACTTGTAGCTGAAATTTTTCATTAGGAAAATACAAAACATGTTAAGAGTGTGGAATTTTTTAAACATGAGCATATTCTATTTACTCAACTGATGCTTTCCACTCCGTGGGGAAAAGGTGAGCTTTTGCCACCTCCTTTTTCGAACTCCTTTTAGTAATTTTATAACTATTCTCAGCAAAGGTCTCGTTCATATGTGTACAAGATAGAGCCGCATTTTCATTTGGCTAGTGACAGTCTTGCCCTTTATCTTCAGGGTGACAGCTTTCGCTATATAAAGCCTCTGACACATCCACTATGAATTCAGAAGTTTTGCTCAATATATTATTAAAATGGTAATAAAAAGATACATTCATTTAGTCATTGTACTTCTGTCAGCAAAATCCATCACCACTTCCTTAGAGTGTGATGCTTCAATTTACATATAACAACCAGTTTGAAATAGAATTAATAATCATAAATAATATTCAGGCATAAAGTCAATGCCCTGATTAACTTTTACAAGCAGAATGGGACATTTTGACTGGATAACTTTTTAAGTAGGTGCGGGGAGGGAAAGATTGCTTAGGTCTCCTTATCCTTTCTCTTCTGTCCTCCCTTTCTGGCCTCTCCAGCCTTGCAGGGGCTATCATACGTCTTCATGGTAGTTCCTGAAAGTATCAGGTAAAGTAGGAATCTGGAATGGGCAGGTTTTCTCGCTGACACTAAAGGTGAGATTTTCAGAAGCACTCAACCTTGATTAATCTCTACTCCTATGGATGTCAATGGTAAAATGAGGTCAGTGGAGTAATTATTTCACAGCTGAATGCCCATACTAGATGAGAGTTGTCATATTCTTTTATATTTTTTTTAACTTCAAGCTCTTTAGAATACCTACAGTTTGAAATCTGTCCATTTTTATGCCTCTGAACTCTACAAGCCCCAGAGGGGCTGTTATTTAGAAAATGTGCAAGGTCATCCACATGGAGATTCTTCTTCATTTTTCTTGCTTTTTTTTTTTGTGAATGTCTCTGAGGAAAAAGATGATATAAACCAGTGTAATTCACAGTGCTGTTCACAAAGCAACACTGAAAGACAAAGGAGAAACCCATGTATTGTAACCTTGAAACTACACTTCATATTTGAAGCAAGAAATATACCTCTTTTGTGGGTAAAATGTTAACAGATGCAGAGGAAAAAACCTCCACATTTTTCACCCAAATGCACATATTTGACAAAAGAAAAATTAAACATGTGCAGTACATCATAGCAGAAAGGAAAGGTGAAGGTCAAAGGGCAATCGACTTGAATGGTAACCTTGTCTGCTGGATTTCGCTTTCCAGAACAACAGATGATAAATCACACATCATGATCAAACAAATCAAAATGAACAATCTCATAAAATTAATGCTTTAAGAGGAAAGTAGCTCAAATAGCATGAACTACAGAACTGACCCACTCAAAATATTTAACCTTCACAAAATCTAATGTCCTTTCTGCTGCCATAAAGTCCAATCATTTTCATTAACATATAATAATGCTTGTCATTACAGTAACTACAGAAATATTTAAGAACTAAAGAAAAGGAACTATCATATGCTGTTTGTTCATTTGTTGTCCTGGGTTTGGCTAGGATAAGTTTAATTTTCACAAGAATCTGGGAGGGACCACAGCCAGAATAGGCAACCAAACAAGCCAATGGGAGATTCATTACCATACTGACGTCATGCCCACTTGTATAAGGGAAGTGCTGGCCAGGGGTAAGAACACGGATTTTGAGCCCAGCTCAGGTCTAGACAGTCCGGGTGGTGAGTGCTGCATTTTATATCTCTCACTTTATATATTATTTCATAAGTATTATTGTTATTACTGTTGTTTCTTCTGTATTTGTGTTGTTCTGTTGAATTATCCTTATCTCAATCCACGGTTTTGCCTTTTTTCCCAATTCTTCTTCCCATCCCACTAGGTGGGGAGTGGGGGAGGGGGGTGGGGATGGGAGAAATATGCAAGCAGCTACATGGTGCTCTGTTGCCAGCTGGGCCTAAACCACAACGTTCATACTGATTTTAAAATGGGAGAATACTACCTCCATAGATCTGTCCAAAGTATGGTTCTATGAGTGTCACTGCATTAGAACCCAAGAAGTTATTTTTACAGCTAAGCTCTCTTTTTATGACTTCACATAAGTTCTTTGATCTTATCTGTTCCATATTTTTCTCTATATAATTAGGACATTAACAGCCACATATAAAAAAAGATGGCACTGCAGTATCAAGACTGAACTGCCGGTAGTGGATGCTTACAGTGGAGAAGTGTAGTTCTATGAGACTCAAATAGGTATCATAAAATTATACTGAGTATAGTTCCTGTTCTGCAGTGATGATTGTTTAATTCTATGGTTTTCAGATAATTAATTCATTAATGATTTTATTTAAAAATTAAAATCAGTGAAAAATTGAACAATTTTTTTTTTTTTTTTTACAGAGTGCATGCCTGCCTTCATCACTTCACTAGTCTTGCTGGCCACACAAATTCTGATACAAGCCAGGACGCTGTTGGCCTTCTTGGCCACCTGGACATACTGTTGGCTCATATTCAGCGGGCTGTTGACCAACAACCCCAGGCCCTTCTCTGACAGGCAGCTTTCCAGCCACTCTTCCTTAAGCATTGCATGGGGTTGTTGTAAGCCAGCACTTGGCCTTGTTGAACCTCGTACCATTGCCCTCAGCCATCAATCCAGCCTGTCCAGATCCCTTTGTAGAGCCTCCCCACCTTCAAGCAGACCAACACAGCTGCCCTACTTGGTGTTGTCCATAAACTTACTGAGGGTGCCCTCAGTCCCCTTATCCAGACCATTGACCGGTACTGGGGCCTGGGGAACACCACTTGTGACTAGTTACTTAACTCCATTCACCACAACTTTCCAGACCTGACCATCCAGCCATTTTTTTTATCCAGCAAAGCATACGCCCATCCAAGCCGTGAGTAACAAGTTTCTCCAGGAGAATGTTGTGGGTAACAGTGTCAAGAGCTTCACTTAATTCCAGGTAGACAACATCCACTAGATGGGTCACAGAATCACAGAATCACAGAATAGTAGAGGTTGGAAGGGACCTCTGGAGATCATCTAGTCCAACCCCCCTGCCAAAGCAGGTTCACCTAGGACAGGTTACATAGGAATGTGTCCAGGCAGGTGCTGAATATCTCCAGAGGAGACTCCACAACCCCTCTGGGCAGCCTGTTCTAGGGCTTTGTCACCCAGTTTCTCCTCATGTTAAGGTGGAACTTCCTGTGTTCCAGTTTGCGCCTGTTGCCCCTTGTACTGTCACTGGACACCACTGAAAAGTGACTGGTCCCATCCTCCTGACACCCACTCTACAGATATTTATAATTATTGACCAGACCCCCTCTCAGCCTTCTTTTCTCCAGGCTAAACAAAGTCAGGGCTCTCAGCCTTTCCTCATAAGAAAGATGTTCCAGTTCCTTAATCATCCTCGTAGTCCTCTGTTTGACTGTCTTCAGTATTTCCCCGTCACTCTTGAGCTGGGGAGCCCAGAACTGGACACTCTACTTCAGATGCAGCTTCACCAAGGCAGAGTGGGAGAACCTTCCTCAACCTGCTGGTCATGCTCTTCTTAATGGACCCCAAAACTCTACTGGCCTTCTTGGCCACAAAGACACATTGCTGGCTTATGGTTAACTTATTGTCCACCAGGACTCCCAGGTCCTACTCCTGTGGAGCTGCTTTCCAGCAGGTCAACCCCTAACCTGTACTGGTGCATGGAGTTATTCTTCCCCAAGTGCAGGCCTCTCCACTTGCTCTTGTTGACCTTCATTAGGTTCTTCTCTGCCTAACACTTTAGCCTGTCCAGGTCTCACTGGATGGCAGCACAGCTTTCTGGTGTGTCAGTTACTCGCCCCTGTTTTGTATCATCAGCAAAATTGCTAAAGGTACCCTCCATCCTTTCTTCCAGGTCACTGAGGAAGATGTTGAACAAGATTGAACTCAGTACTGACCCCTGGGGAACACCAGTAGCTATGGGCCTCCAACTGGACTCTGTGCCTCTAACCACAACCCTCAGAGCTCTATTGTTCGGCCAGTTCTCAATCCATCTCACTGTCCACTCATCTAACACATACTTCCTGAGCATGCCTATGAGGATGTTATGGGAGACAGTGTCAAAAGCTTTCATGAAATCAAGGTAGACAACATCCACTGCTTTCCCCTCATTTGCCTGGCTAGCCACACATCACCCTTGGTGAATCCATGCTGACTACTCCTGATAGCCTTCTTTTCCTCCATGTGCTTAGAGATGACCTCTAGAATGAGCTATTTCATCACCTTTCCACTCATAGTCCCATGCTGACTGGACCTGATCACCTGGTTGTCCTATATGTGCCACATGATGGCACTCAAGATGATCTTCTCAATAATGTTCCCCAGCATCAAAGTCAGACTGACAGGCCTGTAATTCCCTGGATCCCCCTTCCAGCCCTTCTTGTAGATGAGTATCACACTTGCTGACCTTCAGTCAACTGGGACCTCCCCAGTAAGACAGGACTCCTGATAAATGATGGAGAGTTGCTTGGTGAACACTTCTGCCAGTTCCCTCGGTACCCTTGGCTGGATCCCATGCAGCCCCATAGAGTTGTGTATCTAAGTGGTGTAGTAGGTTAGTGACCATTTCCTCTTGGATTATGGGGGTTTCATTCTGCTGCTCATCCCTGATGTTCATCTCAGAGGACTGGGCACTTAGAGAACTGGTTTTACTGTTAAAGACTGAGGCAAAGGCGGCATTCTGTACCTCAGCCTTTTCCTCATCCTTCGTTACTATGTTTCCCCTGCATTCAATAGAAAACGGAGATTTTCCTTAGTTCTCCTTTTACTATTAACGTATTTATAGAAACATTTTTTATTAACATTTACTCAATTAAGTCTATCATGTCCCTTGGAAGCTCTATGTATGCACTTGCAGATAATTTCTGCCAGTGTACGCTATACCATGCACAAAGGAAAACTACTCCAAATTTGGTTCTGTTGTCCAGATATCTGAGGTGGGCCTTGAGGCCCTGAATGCTCCTTCAGATTTCTTCCTCAATACAGTTGTCAAGCAGTGGAACAGACTATCCAAAGAAGTGAGTACATCACCATTCCTGGAGGTATTTAAAAGACGTGTAGACATGGCACTCAGAGACATGGTTTAGCAGTGGACTTCGTTGCATTGGGTTGGACTCAATGATCTTAAGGGTTTTTTCTAACCTAAATGGGTCTATGATTCTATGATTCATGTTTTGTCCCATATTCCATCACTCACATGCCCGACTTCCAACATATTAGGGAAAAACATACCTATGGCAACCTTCTTATTAATATTTATCTGCCTTACAGGAGCTAGGTTTGGTGGAAAGAGGAAGAGTTAAATATTTTGTCATGAGAATAGAAGGGAGCTATGTTCACTGATGAATGAAATGAAGAAGCAGCGTTTATAATTGTGGAGGGCGGGTGTTAAAAGTGCACAAATGCAGATGATTTTCTGACCCTCTCTTTTATCCTGTGAGTCAGGGTCACTTCCTGTGCAGAAACAGCCATATCCACAGACAGCTGTCCTGTATGAAAAAGCTTTTTCCAAGCATCCCCTCCTACCTTGTGGGACACTGATATTGAATCAGAACCAGAATGCACTGCATCTTGCAATCAGACAACCGGAATACTTGACCATGTCATAGTGAGAAAACAGAAGCCAGCTGAAATTCTAGGAATGCTACATATTCATGGATAGGGAAGGACTGGCAGTATAGCCACCACTAGCCACAGTGTAAAATGGACAGTTTATCACAGTACTTTTGTCTAGAAGAAAAAGAAGCCTGGTTTACCTCAGTGGAAGACAGTCTGATAAAAATTACAGCCAGCATGGCTTTTGTTGTTGTCCATAGGTCTGTCTTAGAAGTTAGAAAAGCATACATAGACTCTGTCTCTTAGTTGGATCTTAAGTTGTCACTTAAGAATCCAAATCATGTACTTTTAAAATTTCAGAAATAACAATAAGAGTGTAGATGATCTGTATAATGAGGCTGAATGCCTGACTGCAACTTAATTGACTTATTCCCCCTAGACTGATTCCTATTTGACCTATGAGAGGTGTTATCCCTCCATAGCAGTCATGACGGTCTTGTCTACAGGCATGAGGGTCCTGAACGTGGTTTTCTGGCATTGAGTAATATGCCCTGGTAACTGGGACTTCTGCTAGGTCTGGAGAATAATATCAGTGAACAAGCTGGTGTTTCAGCAGAGTCTGTTAACACAGTTACAAGGCGGATAGGGTTCAAAGGCAGACATACATCCCCACATGATGGGATGTATGTCAACCTGTTACTACAGTCCTCCTGATATAAAATATTCTCACTGATCATGAAGCTTTAATGAGAATGACTACTTGTTTTTATACATCTTAAGTGGAAAAACAAAGTAATTAAGAAGCTCAAAGGATAGTGCATTATGGTAGTATAAAAACAGATAGAGAAGATTTGGTAATATAAAAATGAAATAGAGGAGATTCAAACAGCAGTTCAGTCTATGTCTGACACAGGTATGAGCCACAAAAAAGTAAAACTCAGCAGATAATATTGCATCTCACAATAGCTAGCCCTGAAACTCCTGATGTATTTAATAGTTTCTAATCAACTCAAGCAGATGAAGCTAAACTGCAAAAGCATGTAACAGAAATTAGAACATTACTGCACTGCATTGGAAAATTAAATGCACGTGAGAGAAACACTTTTTATCAGAGAATACAGAAGGAAGGTGATACCATCAAAGTGTTTGTGCCTGATTTAAGCTGAAGAGCAACAAGTGAAGGAGAAGAGGGAAGGAGAGAGAAAAGGAGACAGCTTGAGTGTCTGATAAGAGATGGAATCACATTAAAAATGAGAGGAGGGAGTGAAACTGAAGAGAAACTAAAAATTGTCAGTGAAAGATACTCAAAGCCGACAACCTGCTAGATCTTATCAGACAAGGAAATTATCAAGTCCAGCATAAGTTTTGGTATTTACAATAAATACTTGAAAAATACTAAAGATTGTAAGGTTTTTTCAGCTTTTAACAGTCTCTTTTTTTTTTAACAAATATGTTGGTTAGCATAATCAAATTAAGAAAACATCCAATATAAATGTATTTCATTCTTTCATATCCTCATAACCTAAAATGAGACTACTTTTTTCTATTTAAATATTTTTTAATAGTTGTTCAGAGATATGTGAGGAAATTTATTTTCCTTAGAGAAAAAAATGAAATATCTGAAATGATACTATTATGAAACATATTATTATTAAGCACTGAAGAAGTAGTTCTATACTGATCACATTTTTTAAAAAATTAAAACAGTATCATCCTAAACAAAGAAAGAGCTATCATTTCTTAGTCTCATTAAAAATCAGTAATAACTCATCTCTTAATGAAATTTGGGCATATTTAAAAATTATTCTTGAAACAAAAATTACTGAACTGTTCAAGAAGTCATCTGCATCAAATTCTCACTATGTTAATGGATGTTTACTATTCAAATAATTTGCAATAAGACACAAAGCAAATATGTGTGTAACTTTTTACTTAAATGTAGTTAAGATGGTGATCAAAAGAATCTTGAAAATACAATATAGAAAATTCCATGCTGTTGTACTTGACGGAAGAAAGAAAGCTTACGTATTTTTGGAACTCCATATTACAATACAAAACTAATAAGATCTGTGGAAATATCTAAGGCATATAAAATTTCATAAATGTTTACAAGAAACCAGTCAATGCTCCTCTATTAAATAGCTTGGCTGAGGCATCCATAGATGGGTAGTATTTCCCTAAGAACTTCTACAGAGGGTAATTTCAGATTCTTACCAGAAGTCTGTAACTAGTTAAGAGGCGCTCATTATTTGTATTGTTTTATTTTTCCATTTAATATTATTGAATTTTGCATTTAAAAAGCAATGTTCAGAAAGGCAACTGCATCTAAGATGAAATCTGTATCTACTGAGTAAAAGCCACATTCTCTATTTCATAATCTGAACACATTTATTCACTTGAATACCACAGCTGCTATGAATGAGTAAATTAATCTCAATATCCAAACAAGCTGTGAGGTAGGTACTTGCCTAACTTGATTTAACAGCATTTAGATTTTTGTGCATTTGGCCAAAAGAGGGAAGCTGGACACTTTAATACTTGACAGGTGAAAAGCTAATGGTTTTGAAACTTCTTTCTTTTCAGAGTACCTTACAGACTTCTGAATGACATAGATACCTAACACGGGATTTAGGTATGTAAATTCACCTGTGAAACTATTTTGAGAATGGTATCAAGGAAATAATCCATCAGAGAATAAAATGGGAAAGAAACAGTTACTATTTTTGTTTTATTTTCAGCATCTACAGGAGCTCTTCATCTTGTGTTTGCTGCCACACAACAGCCCATCTAACTGTACTCTTACCTAGGCATTAGTTTTTAAACAGTATCAGACATACAGTCACATAGGCATATAGCAAATGTTTCTACCCCAAACTACATTCTGGATCTTAGACCATGAAGCAAGCCTTTAAGAGGCAAAACAGGGATGTAGATCAGAAACGTCCTATGCCTGGAACTTCTTAGCCCTCAGTTGTGTGCATTTTCACTCACAACTGGGCCTTTAAACTCGTACAATGTGAATGGAGCTGATGTGTTTGACTCTGAGACTGGAAATTTGCGCTGGAGACATACAAGTATTTAAATGCTAAATTTAGAAGCCGTCTTACTGTACCAGGCTATAGGGTAAGAAAGGAACGGTGGATGTGATTTGCTGAGAGAGGTAGGCCACAGAACAAATTAATAAATATTGTCTGTGAAAATAAAAGATGTCAGCACTACTGAATATGCTGTTGGAGACCCTATAGCTTTTGTGTTTTCTGATAGTTACTATATTAGAGGCAGTGCATACTCATTCCATGAATTTCTCTTTGCAATGGTGTAAACTACATGCTGTTTTCCAGTAGAATGGGGATAATAAAGTTTTCTCACAAATAAACAAAAAAGGTGTAAAAGCATATGGTGAGAGGATGTGACTAATATGGTTCAGTAAATAATTTGTATGTAAGAATTTCTTTATAATACTGAAGAACTCATTTTTCCTCATTTACATTTAGTTTCAAGATTGATTCCATCACACCATCACAGAGCCTAGTAGAAAAGTCATATAATTCATGCACAATAGCAGAAAAGGATATAACATTTACAGGAACAAAAGGAGCAAGTGTGGGAAAAATTAATTTGCTCTTGCAGAGGTGTGGGCTTTTTTCTCCATTTAAATTACAGATTTTTATATATAGTGTTGTGTGTGTCAGATTACCACACAAAAGTTGAATGTCTTAACATGGTTTTGTGCCCTCAGTAGAATATAAAGGAAAACAAAATAAGTTAATTAATAGATTCTTCAGTTATTTCAGATAAATCTATTTCTCTTACTGTAAGTACTGTTATTCTGACTGCATTTCCTTCATCTGAGAACAGGCCAAACAGCTAGCTGTGAGAGTTACAACTTCTCAACAAAGCAAGAAATGAAATTCAGAAATATCATGAACACTGACATCATCACGTAGCTTAGATTTCAGGCATACTGTGACAATTCCTTCAGTCTGTACAGGTAGAATGCTTACATCCCCTAGAAAGCATATTCAGAATAAGGTTCACAGAGGAGGAAAGTCTGGTTTTAGTTCTTTTTCATGAACCTACATTTAGGTCTATTACAAACCTACTTAGTCCATGTGGCTGAAAGAAGCAATGAAAATTGTGTTAAAGAATTTCATGCTAGATTAAAATCACTGAATCATAGAATTATAGAATGGTTTGATTTGGAAGGGACCTTAAAGATCATCTCATTCCAACTGCCCTGCCATTGCAGGGACACCTCCCACTAGACTAGGCTGCTCAAATCATGGAATCATAGAATGCTCATATATATGCTAAAAAAGGCTTGAGTAAACTTCAAAAACTATTAAACTTTGTGCTGAGCAAGATACTGTCTGTTGTCTTTCACAGTAAATGCCATACTGCATTGCATATACATTGGCATAAAAAGCATAACGAGAGGACTTAGAGCATAACTTCGGTCTTCCTATAGACAGTCCCCACTGCTCTGGCCAGAGTTTATTATCATAAACAACAGAATATTTTGTAGGATTTAAGGTAAAAAGTATGCCTGGGGAGTAATAAACTTTCTTTTTTTCCTGCATGACAAGAGGAGATGTTCTCCAAGGCTGTAGATTAATGCAAATTTCTTCAGCTTAAATTTATCAGCAGACTACATCTGAAATATCTTACATTGTAAGCACATTGTAATTTGTCTTCATTTTCATATTTTCAAATTCTGTTCCAATGGCCCTAAGCATATGGAAAGAATATAATTGTATGTTCACTGTAACTTGAAGTAGCAATTTAATATGCATAATAGCAATCACAAGAGTCAATATACAGTTTTGTTAGTCATCCTTTTGTGAAAAACTCACCATTTTAAAGACAAGGAAAGCCAAAAAGAAAGAAAGGTGCATTTTATTAATAAATTTGTATATCAGAACAAATTTCATTTTAATTTGGTTGTAAAATCTTTAATGATTTATCACATATCTCATAGTGATCAGAACTTTTTATATTTTAGGAAGAAGATTCCAGACAATGTTGTTTGACAAACATTTGAATCTGGTAAAAAGGGTGCTTAATGTGCATTATACACACCAGATTTTAATTTTTAAAAAAGCCAGTAGAATATCTATGAGTATTTTTTATTAATTCAAGCAGGTAAAATAATATACTAGTGTTTCCCAAAACAGAAAAACAAACAAGCAAACAAATTATGCTTGAAGCTGGTCATCTTCATAGAATCATAGAACATAGAATGGTTTGGGTTGGAAGGGACCTTTAAAGGTCATCTAGTCAAACTCCCATGCAGCGAGCCAGGACATCATCAACTAGATCAGGTGGCTCAGAGCCCCCTCCAACCTAACCCTGAAGGTTTCCAGTGACGAGTCATCTACCATCTCTCTGGGCAACTGTCCTGGTTTGGGTTAGAACCAAATCAATTATTTTCAGTGATACTACTTTTCATCTGAGTCTCTTCTAACTAACTGCACTTTCTGAAATTAACAGCATTTTTTTTTGCAGACAGTGTCTGCTTCTAGTGGTGATAACGCTTGATGTTTAGAGTTACTACTGTCAAGGACTGGTGTGCAGACCAAGGTCACTGCTAACTCTTGTGTACCACATCGAGGGGTGCAGAAAGTGAAAGGCTGCACCTGTGGGGAGGAGTGACCGGGACAGGTGACCCTAAACTGACCAGCGAGGTATTCCATCCCATATACATCATATTCAGTATAAAGCTGAGGGATCACAAGGGTCTCGACATTTCCTATCAGCTGTTCATGTCTGCCTTCGGGACCCTTGTCTTCTGCTAGCCTTTGCTTCCTTTGGGGGCCTTCTTGCCTTCTTGGACCTTCTTGTACCTTTGATCCTGATTCATGTGTTCCTGAACTGAGCTCCTGAACCCAGTCCCCCTCTGCTGCTGAGCCTGGTCTGGGACTTTGCCAGTGCCTGCTACAGCTTCAGTGGTGACAGTGATGTAATTCCCACTAGGGGGAGGTCGGATTTGATACTGTTTTTTTACATATTTGTATATATTCCATATTATTGTTATTATCTTCATTAAAGTTGTTTTAGTTTTGGTTTTTAATCTGGAAGCCTCTCTCTCATTCCCTCCCTCTGCCATTTGGGAGGGGAGGGGGCCATAAGTCTCTCTCCCTTATCCTCTTTATCTTCGTCTATTTGGGGGTGTGTGTGTGTGTGTGTGTGTGTGTGTGTGAAGAGTGGTTAACAGAGAACATCTGTTGTAGGTCTGGTGGATTGAACGTAAACCTCGACAGCAACCTGTACCATTGTTTCACCACCCTCAGTGTAAAGAATTTCTTCCTTATATCTAGTCTAGATACACCCTCTTTTAGTGTAAAAGTATCATCTCTTGTCATACGGCAACAGGTCCTGCAAAAAGACTGTCCCATCTTTCTTATAACCACCTTTTAACCATTGAAAGGTTACAATAAGGTATCCCTGAGTCTTATCTTTTCCAGGCTGAACAACCTCAACACTCTCAGTCTTTCTTCATAGGAGAGGTATTCCAGCCTTCTCATCATTTTTGTGGCCCTCCTCTGGACCCGCTCCAATAGATCTTCCTTGAACTGAGAACTCCAGAGATTATTTCCCTTAATCATTGCAGAAGAGGTCACAATGAGATGTTTAGCAAAGGTTTTGGCAACACTTTTCCTCAGTGTTACCATCTTAATCACTAGTGCTGTTTTCTTACAAGATGTCATTTTAAAGGATAGATGTGAAGGGGGAGAGGAGAGTCTTTTGTCTGAATTATTAATAATTAGCAATCAGGCCCAAGTTGCCAAGAAAGCCAAAGGCATCCTGGCTTGTATTAGAAATAGTTTGACCAGCAGAAATAGGGAGATGATTGTCTCCCTGTACTCAGCACTGGTGAGGCCACACCTTGAGTATTGGGTCCAGTTTTGGGCACCTCAATACAAGAGAGGTATTGAGGTGCTGCTGGAGTGAGTGCAAAGGAGGGCAGCGAACCTGGTGAAGGGCCTGAAGAATGTATCTTATGAAGAGCGATTGAAGGAGCTGGGACTGTTTAGTCTGAGGAAGAGGAGGCTAAGGGGAGACTTCATCACTCTCTACAACTACCTGAAAGGACATTGTAGAGGGGTTAGTCCTGGTCTCTTCTCACAGGTAATTAGTGATAGAACAAGAGGGAATGGCTTCACGCTGCAACAGGGTAGGTTTAGACTGGACATTAGGAAAAAAATTGTCATGGAAAGAGTACTCAGATACTGGAATAGGCTGCCCAAGAAGGTGATTGAGTCACCACCCATGGATGTGTTTAGGGGTCATTTAGATGTG